>RWJK01001908.1:6981-50684 GCA_004335835.1 Scenedesmus sp. ARA3 | reverse complement strand
AGCAGCAGCAGCAGCAGCAGCAGCAGCAGCAGCAGCAGCAGCAGCAGCAGCAGCAGAAGCAATTGTGCAGGAATGGAATCGTGAACTTCATCAGCGTACAGCTCAGCAACACATGACCATGCTACAAGGACAGAAGAGAACACAATGTGATGCCGCGTGAAGTTAACATGCCCAAGCAGCCTCGTGTCCGGGCATTGCAGGAGCGCCACATGACTATCACACCTGCAGCGAGCGCACGCACCCGCGCCACACAAAGCCTCGTCGCGCCAACTCAAGCGTGTTGATGATGCAGTGTGGTCAAAATCTCTACTCGTAGAGTGAACAAAACCTCACCTGCAGCAGGCGCGGGTGCTTGCGCACGCGCCACACAAAGTCCTGGTGTGCCACCTCCAGGGTGTTGACGATGCCCTTGTAGGCGGGCGGCCAGCCGCACGCTTCTGTCCAGGTGGAGGGCTCATCGCGCCTGCATGAAAGGAGAGAGAGACTTCATTGACTTGTGGTTCAAATACGATGTGTGTGTGTTGCACAGAATTGAACAGGAATAAGGCGGGTTACAAAGAAATACGCACGCGGCATCGCGGCTAAGCGTCAATATGTGCAATGCGTGCACAGCACGCATGCAGCGTTGATCGCTCCAGAAGCTCGGGAGACACTGCAGCTGCTGTGAATGTATGGTGACTGGGTGTACACTTCCAAAGCTGGCAAGACACCTGCACATGTGTGTATGTACACAGCATGCTCGCACAGGCAGCGCACCTAATGCTGCCGCCACTCAGCCGGCCCAGCCAGCCCCACACGCCTTGCTCATACTGCTGGCACTCCTCCTTACTCAACACTCCCAGCACCACTGCCCAGCCATGTTCAGCCAGGTGCTCCGCTGCTGCTGCTACAGCACTAGAGAGGCTGCTGTCTAGGGAGGTTAAGAGAGGTGAGGTGGGCTGCTGTGTGCTGGCGGTTTCGGCGGCCTTGCTTGCGCTCTGCATGCAGCATACACGAGCAGCAGGGCAGTCAGCGTGTCTGCCTGGTTGCAATGCAACAGCGCTGCTGCTGGCTCGCATACATGCAAAAAGCCGGCGTTGCGTGTGTTGCTTCTTGCTGCAGCTGCTGCATCCAGTTTGTGCAAGGACCTGCTAGCCATTCTGGTCGTCATCTGGTTGGGGCAAGCTGCGTATCCAGTGGCCGACTGCATGTGGCATGTCCAGGTGGCACTGGACATTGAGGAGGTTAGCTGGACACACTACAAGATACCCCACTGGACACACAGTCGAACATTGCTAGCCACGGCACAATGCTGCTGCTGCTGCTGCTGCTGCTGCTGCTGCTGCTGTTGCTGCTTCCCTCACCAGTGGCGTGTGTGTGCTTCTTCCACGTCCGACTTGCAGTGAAGCTGCCACATGCTGAACCTGTGCCTTTGCAACTGCCTGTGTATGCTGCACATTGTGAGACCTGCAGAACACAGGATTGAGAGATACGTCTGAAGGTACTGTGATCCTCTGCTATGCTGTCGAGTTGCGTGTGCTAGAGGCTGTCAGCACGCTACACCTGCGGTCACTGCGTGCACTGAGCAGTGCAGCTGCACGGTACCTTTACCAAATTGTTCAGCAAAGGGTGCTTACGTGCTTGCAGGTGCAGCGCGCCTGAGACCTCTTACTCCTAACCCGAAGCAGCCCAGGCCTAGGCAAGGCATGTTTGGGATGAGAGAAGAATGTTCAGCAGCACGGCTGTGCTCTTGCTGGCAGCAACGCTGGACAGCTGGATGCAAGCTCAGCCGGGCACCCCCCTTCAACAGTAGCGTATCCGGCTGAATGACAGTACACCTTTTGTCAACCACGTGGAGAGCAGCGTAGGAAGCCGTACGTGCGTGTGTTTCGAACTTTCGAACTGCCGCTCAGTGCTGTTTCTGCAAACTCCCAGGTCCGTGTAGGCATCAAAATGGCTTGATTAACACTGAACGTGAGGTTTTACCATGGCACGGCACATAACGCGACACCACTGAGTTCCAGCTCAGCTGAAAGCATGACAAGCTGTCAGCTTGAAGCTGGCCAAGTGACATGGTACCACAGGCAGCACTCGCACTACAGCACAAGGGGCATCTATCACCTGCAGCTTCACAACTGCCAATGTAATGTTCATCACTGTTGCATAGCACATGGTGTGCACAGGTTGCGCCGCACACTTGTCACAATGGCTGAACAGCAGCCCACCAGCACATGTTGTACACGTCAGCAACGGCCGGCCCTCGATGTGCATGACAAACTGCACAGCAGCAAGTTTCAAAGCACCGCAGGTGAACAATGCCCAAAGTCCGAAGGCCGACAACCGTTCATGCAAAAAGCTGGCTGTCGCTGTTCAAACAGGCCCTGAGGGGCTGTCAGCACCTTGCATGCGTCATGCACTGCTTGACTCGCAGACATTTTGCAGCCTGGCAACACAACTGCAGACGTCAAATCGTAGGTCATGTAGTGCACATCCCCAATGTGTCTTTCATGCGACCAACAATCAGATTGCCTCTGCTCACACTGCAGCTGCGTAATGAGCAACGATGTGACCCTGTGTGCCCTGCCCGCTACCTAGACTTGTACTCAAAGATCTCAACGCTCACTGCAAAGATGGACAGTCTAGCATAAAAAAGCAAAGCTCACTGTACTGCTACCGTTGCTGCCCGCCGTGCCGCCCTCGGGCCCCTGCTGGCACTGCCGCTGCCACCTGCCTGCCCCTTGTGGTATGAACTGTTCCATACACCGCCATCCTTGGCATAGTAATCCATAGGGTACGGCTCCATCCCAGGTGCACTGACACTACCAGCGGCGGCAGCAGCAGCACTGCCGCTGCAGCTGCTATCCACAGCAGCAGCAGCTTGCCACCAGCCTGGCACCAGCCCCAGTGCAATCATCGCCTCATACGGCGTCAGCGTGGGCTTAACAAAACCCTCGCCCCAATCTATTGACAGCCGCGGGCACGCCACCTGCACCCACGCGTCCACATGCCCGATCGCTGCCAGCTTCGGCGGAGAAACCTCGGACAGCAGTACCGTGGTGATGCTGCAGCCGCGCGCCGCGAGGTGCTGCTGCAGGTTTGTCACGATGCGTGGGTTGCCTTGGCGGCCGAGCGTGCCCAGAACCACGCCCCAGTGCTGTGCTGTGGCGGCTGCCTCGATCATGCGGCGGCGCACTGCGCGCATGCCGGCGTGGTCGTAGGTTTCAATGGTCAGCTTGCGGTTGTAGGGGTCATACCTGCGTGAGGGCATAACACAAGCAGAGCTCAGCATGCCTCAACACAGGTCATGGAAATTGGCAGAGGTACCATGAGGTCTCAATAGCCAGCTTGCGGTTGTACGGATCATACCTACGTGACGCCAGACAAGACAGGTAAACCGGTTTGCAAGAAGAGTATTGGCACACGAAGCAACTTCCAGTTTGCCGCCCACAAAGCATGCACCTTCATGTTGGCAGCTGCAAATGCAGCGCAGCTTGAAACGTTGAGTGCACACACCATCGCTCTAGGGTATGAGCTGCAGGCCGTGATACATCCAGTTCACCCTCACCTGTATGCAGGCAGCTGCGGGTTTGCAATCATGATCGCCTCCAAATGGAAACGACCGTCAGCCACAAACACAAGCGCATCCGCATCACCCAGCCCCTGCTGCGCCAGCACTGGAGCAGTGCAGCCCAGCACCTCCCCTGGGGACAGTGGCCGCACTTTTGGGATGGATAAGTTGGGGTACTCGCTGGCTAGCCGCTGCTTTGTGACTTGTAGCGCTGAGCTGAACTGGATGGTGCCTGCTAGCACCAGCTGCTGCGGCCGCGTCTGCTGCTGCTGCTGATGCTGCTGCTGCTGTGATGAGGCCTGCTGCTGCTGCTGCTGTGATGAGGCCTGCTGCTGCTGCTGTTGCGGTTCTTGCTGCTGGCTGCTGTCATCGGCTGCAGTGGATAAGCGCAACGACTGCAGCTGCTGCTGCTCTGCTGCTGGCTCTTGCTGCTGCTGCTGCTGCTGCTGTGCACCTGCTGCTGCGCCTGCAGGCAGTGGTGGGAAGTTCAGCTGGATGGTGTCGACCAAGTGGTCGACGTCAACCTGCGGCAGCGCACACACAGAGAGCAGCACACATCAGACGCCAAAGGGAGTTATTGCGGTGACAGTAGTCCTGAAAAGGATCTGGATATGCTGGCAGATAAGCCCAGCGGCCACAGCTATTGTGTGCAGCCGCTGCCCTTCACCTCGATCTACTTGCTACCCAATGCATGCAGCTGCCTTGAAACAACAATTACAGAGTACAAGCATGCGCCGCCGCTGCTGTTGACTCTTGCTGTTCGTCATGCGTGGGGCTTAAATCACATGTGAAGATAGCACACATGCAGCAATAGTTGTGCACGTAGCCCTGAGGTGTGTCTATATGTCTCAGCAAGCACATTGCAGCTGCTGCGGCTGCTGCGCTTCTTTTGACACTGGTGAAGCCTCATTCGCACACCTGTATGTCCACAAACACGTAAAGGCAGGGGATGCATGTCACGTCCACTGGCACCAGGCAGCTGTGGCCGTAGTGCACCAGCAGCTGCGCACCCAGCGCCGCCGCTGAGAAGTCATCAATGCAGCATGCGCCGTATGTGACGTCACCCATCACGTAGCAGTGCTCCACGCCTGCGGAAAAGCAATTGGCGTACATGTGCATGCACAGGGGTGTGGTGGCGAGGGCAGGGGTGTATTATGGGATGCTGGTGATGAAGTGGTGGGAGTGCTGCTGCTGCTGCTGCTGTGCAGGCACAAGCCAAGCAACTCCCCGTCCAACTCATGCAGGATGCCTACAATGGCACGTGCTGTACACGCGCAAGCAGCGCAGGCAGCAATCGTGCAGGCGGCAAGCTGTTGCTGCTGCTGCAGGCAGCTCACCCGCGAACGCCTGCAGGATGGCTGCAATGGCACATACAAGCAATGCAAACACAAGCTGCTGCTGCTGCTGCTGCTGCTGCTGCTGCACGCAAGCTCACCTGCAAATTCCTGCAAGATGTCTGCAATGGCACACGCGTACATCAGCAGCCCCTCAGGGAACTGCAGTGCCACCTGGCTGGCCCCCGCCTGCTGGATGCGCCACACTGTCTTGTGGATCTCAAAGTTGTAGTTTGCAGGAAGCACCGACATGGCTGCTATCAGTGCAGCATTGTTGAGGATGCTGTCTGGCACCTGCTGCCGCATGGCAGGCCGCTGCTGCTGCTGTGTTAGGGGTGCGCCAGCTGGCTGCTGCAGGGCGGTGTTGGGGTGGGGTACCAGTGCGCCTGCTGCTGCTGTGCTGCTGCTGCTCCCTGCAGCAGTAGCAGTGGCACTGTAAGGTTGGGATACTGATGAGTATGAGGCGTAGCCATAACAGATGTCATGCAACAACTTTACCCATGCCAGGCACTGCTGCTGCTGCTGCTGCCACTGCCACCACTGCTCGTGCATGGCTTATGAGATAAACCGGTAACACACAGTTCTTTGAAGTATATGGTCGTCACACACCATCATGGTTTGCTTTGCCTTTGCCAGAGAACCGCACAGGCTGCTCGTCGCCCGCCATGTTGGTTGCTGCAAGGTGACAGGCGGTAAGCGTCTATGTTTGGTGTTCACCGTCTGTAGCACCTACAATCCTACGAATGTGCACGGCATGCTTTCCGTCAGCACTAGGAAAATCGAAACACCAATGACAACCTTGAACAAGGGTTGTGCAGAGTGTGACAGGTGAACCGGTTGCCCAGAGCAGCAGATTCGGCATCGACGAGAGGAAAAATTCTCGGTGCACGTCTGTGTTGATTTCATGAACGTGCCTCGGCTGTTAGGCCATGCTGCTTTGAGCCCTGGCACCAGCTGGGCAGCAGCGTGACCTGTTGAAGGCGGATATGCCATCATCGCATGTTGTTGGCTGAGAGCGCCACAGACGGCAGAAGTGACTCAATTTAAACCATTTTCTGCAGTCTGTTTGTATGCGACGTCGGTGCCTAGCACTACGTCTCAAGTTTGATGATGCTTTGGCCTGATTGCTGGGATGGATGCCACATGTAACAGGCGTCAACCCCTGGCATGCCCATCCCTTTGCATGCAAAGAAGGCACGTGCAAGCATCCTGCACAGCCGCACCGAACCAGTGACAAACAGATCGCAGCATGTCCCTGTGTGCGCTGCTGCGCTAGGTTGAAGCTGCAGCACCACATGTACACACATACGTCTGCTGCAAAAAGCATGCACACTCAGGGAAGACCATATCTCACAGTAATACAGCATCCACATTGCATTGGCATGGCACCTCAGGGAGTTTTTGCATCACGCCGGTCGCTGAGTGCACTGCACTCCAGTCAGCAGCCAGCAGCCAGTAAAAGCAAGGATTCTTGACTTGCAAGTGCGGTCCAGAGAAATACCAAGCTGATGTAAACGAGTCAAATGGTTATTCATGCATACATACAATGATATCGCACAAAAGCCAATGTACCCACAGCTGTGGAACAGACCATGTGCTGGTGACCAGGAAGGATCAAAATGACATGTGCAATGCCGGGCTTGGTGAGATGGTGACCTTGCCGCGTCCTTCCTTCCCACACCGTTGTTGCAGCATGACAGGCAGATAAAGCATAGCTGTACTGGCTTTGAAGAGAATTTGTTTTCCAACCCCAATGCAGCAGCATGCAAGCTCCAACTTGTCTGCTGCACTGAATGCTGGTGGCGTGGCATAGCTGCATAGTAAAGTAGTGCATATGCACAGAATTCATGTGCAGCCTCATACCTGACGCTAAAAGATACTAGGTGTACGCTGAGTGCAGTGACTGTTGCCCAGCCTGCCAGCTGCACCAGGCACATTCGCTCGCCTTGCCCATGGCAGGCAAATGAATAGAACCGATGTCAAACAACAACAAGATTGACTTCAATGCGTGCAGCTCGAAGCACAGCCCAGGGCTAGAGGTCGGCGACACATAATGAGGGCCGTTTCTGTGCAAGCAGTGTGCTCAACCAGCCATTAAAGCAAGTAAGGCCCAGATCATGGCTGATCACCTGCCCAAAGGGCCGAGGTAAAGCGTGAAGAAGTCAGAACCCTGCATAACACCCCACCCACGTGCCAAGACGGCAGTGCCAAGCACATGGGTTGTCGGAGCTTATGTGCACTTAGAAGGGCAGCTGCAGCTCCATACACGTCTGTTTCTCAGCCGCAAGCAAGGCCTGGGTGGCTCTGCACAGCAAGGGTTGTTTGCAGCGATGTCGAGTGGCCTGCTGGCCCAGCACTTTTGCGGGGCGCAGGCTCCCATGCGTCGCTCCTCCGCAACCGCAAGGCCACAAAATGCTGGTCGCAGGGTGATCTTCCGCACACAGCTGCCTGCTCAGCACGTGGCCGGCCAGCAGAGGAGGGCACCCCGCACTCCGCTGTCGGTGTGCGCTAGCAGCGGCAACGGCACTAGCCTGTTGCCATGGCAGGCAGCAATGGATGAGGTGAAGAAGCGCAAGGACCTCAAGAGCATCATGATCATCGGTGCCGGGCCCATTGTCATCGGACAGGTGTGTACCCAGCTGGGGGAAGCAACAGCATCGAGCGGGCATGGCTGAACGGGTCAGGCGAGTGCCACGCTGTTCAAATGACTCACGGGTAACGTTGGTTTGCCTGCAGGCTTGCGAGTTCGACTACTCTGGCACCCAGGCATGCAAGTCTCTGAGGTGCGCTGCAGCAGCAGGCGGTTCAGCAGTAATGGCTCGCCTGTGCTTCCCCACCCTGCTTTCAGAATGCAGTGCAGTGCTAAGCTTGAACGTTCGTGTATACTATACACATGTGCTTTTGCTGTGCAGGCAGGAGGGCTACAGGGTGATTCTGCTGAACTCCAACCCGGTGAGCAGCAGTGCGAGGAGTGACACCAGCAGAAACAGCCGCGGCAGCAGTTACCAGCATGACGCATGCAGCAGATGCCAGAGCACCATTCAAACAGAAGAAGCAGGCAGACTGTCGCATGCTTGCTGTGTGTGACCGTCTACAGGGTGTCAAGACATGTGTTCACGTTGCAGCCATGCCGCAGCAGGGGGCCATTCAGCAATGCCTTGACAGCAGAGGTTCTGCCACAGTTGCTTTACTAGCTGCGCCAGGTGCTGCAGTCATGACAGATGCTACACATGCTGCCCTGGAGCCTGTGCTCCTGTGCTGCCTCTGTCTCTGCTCTGTTGGTTCTTTTGCCCTCGCACAGCTCAATGTCACTGGTGTCACCGCCTTTTACATAAGCTTGCTGCTTGTCACTCATTTGAGGCACTGCTGCACTTGCCCTTTTTGTGCACCTTCATGACGGACCGTGGCATGGCAGATGCTTAGCGCTGACAGTCATTCATTGCTGTGCACGTGCTGTTCCTGCGTGCTGCTGCAGGCCACCATCATGACTGACCCTGGCATGGCTGACGCCACCTATGTGGGCCCCATGACACCAGAGCTGGTGGAGCAGATCTTGGACAAGGTGGGGCGGCATGCACTGCATTTCATATGTGCTGTTTCGCATGCATGTATGGTAGGGTGGCTGGAAAGAACCAGTAAGATGTGCTGCTCCTGCTGCCAGAGCTGGTGGAGCAGATCCTGGACAAGGTGGGGCGGCATACGCTATACTGCATCTGTGCTGTGTCATATGTGTCAAATGATATGGTAAATTGCTGCAGGAAGAATATGGATATGCTGCTCCTGCTGTCAGAGCTGGTGGAGCAGATCCTAGACAAGGTGAGGGGTGCATACACTACCTTGAATGAAGACATCAGGTTGAGGTGCAGAGCTGTGCCACAGTTATGCCGCATACCCTGCGCAGTGAGGTGTGCACGAGAAGTGCGCCTTTCACACCTAGCAGCCGTTGCTTGGTGAGCACACTGCTGTTGTTGTGCACGTTTTTTGAACAGCTGCCAGCCGTTGGACTGGTGCTGTGGTCTGGCAGCCTTGACCGGGTGGCTTGTTGTCTTGCTTTCCCCGCAGCAATGCATTCAGTAGTATGTGTGGTATGCCGCAACAGGCGGAAGCAAGCAGATAAAACAGTGCTGACATGCTTGTCTCGTTGTTGCTCGTCTTTTGCTGTCCACTTGCGCAGGAGCGTCCTGACGCCATCCTGCCCACCATGGGTGGCCAGACAGGGCTCAACCTGGCCAAGAACATGGCTGAGAGCGGCATGCTGGACAAGTACGGCGTGGAGCTGATCGGGGCCAAGCTGCCCAGCATCGACAGGGCGGAGGACCGCGAGCTGTTCAAGCAGGCCATGAAGCGCATCGGGCTCAAGACGCCGCCCAGGTGAGGCTGGTGTTGCTGCTGCTCCTGCTGCTGCTGCTTTGAGTCGTGTTGTGCAATGCATTTGTTATATAGCAGCCGTTGAGGCAAGGCCGGCAGCTGTTCAAGCAGGCCATGAAGCGCATCGGGCTCAAAACGCCCCTAAGGTGTGAGGCAGCAAAACTGCGTTCTTGCTGCTGCTTTGGCGTTGCCCACACTGCGTCTGGCAACGAACATAAGTTTTGGTTCTGCAGCAGCGTGCAAGGCAAGGCAGCTGGCTGCACCAAGCTGAACAGATTTCGCCTGCAGCGGCACTGTCAGGAAGGCGACGGCGTTGGATTGCTGCTGCAAACGTGCTGGCACATATCATGTATCCTGATCCTGGCCCTGCTCTTCCCGTGCTTTCATTACTACAGCGGCACCGCCAGCAACATTAAGAGGCCCTGGCCATTGCAGGCGAAGATCGGGCAATACTCTTTCATCACTTCGTCGATTGCTACTTTGCCCTGCTGTTTCCTGCATATTCATTGCATTGCTGCAGCGGCACCGCCAGCAACATTGAGGAGGCGCTGGCCATTGCAGCAGAGATCGGGCGCTACCCGCTCATCATCCGCCCGGCCTTCACCCTGGGCGGCACTGGCGGCGGCATCAGCTACAACAGGGAGGAGTTCATCGCACAGGTGGAGGCCGGCATTGATGCGTCAATGACAGACCAGGTGCGTCAGTGACAATGTGTTAGTAAAAAATGTTGTAGTATTTGGTGAAGGCGTGTGTGGGGCACTGCCGGCGGCACCAGCTACAACAGGGAGGAGTTCATTGCGCAGGTGGAGGCAGGCATTGACGCGTCAATGACAGACCAGGTGCGTTAGTGACAATGGGTTAGTAACAAATGTTGTGATTTTTGGTGGGGGCGTGTGTGGGGCACGGGAGGTGGCATCAGCTACAACAGGGAGCAGTTCATTGCGCAGGTGGAGGCAGGCATTGACGCGTCAATGACAGACCAGGTGCGTTAGTGACAATGGGTTAGTAACAAATGTTGTGATTTTTGGTGGGGGCGTGTGTGGGGCACGGGAGGTGGCATCAGCTACAACAGGGAGCAGTTCATCGCACAGGTGGAGGCTGGCATTGACGCGTCAGTGACAAACCAGGTGGGTGTAAGTGACAGTTTGCGCTATGGTTTGTACTTCCAGCAACAGAACGGCGTGATTAACAACTGCAAACATTGTTGCCATGCTTGCTTGTTCTTGCTGATGTCTGCATGTGCTGGAAGAGGTTTGAGCTGTGCGCTGTGCATTGCCTTTTTCACAACATCATCACTGCCTGCATTGGTTTGTACATCCTGCAGGTGCTGTTGGAGCAATCGCTCATCGGCTAGAAGGATTTCGAGCTGCAGGTGATGCCCGTTCAGTAACTCTCAACCACCCATTTTGAGCTGCAGGTGATGCCCGTTCAGTAACTCTCAACCACCCATACTCACAACAATCTGTTGTGCCATCTAATGTCATGTGCCTGCAGGTGCTGGTGGAGCAGAGCCTCATTGGCTGGAAGGAGTTTGAGCTGGAGGTGATGCGCGACCTCAAGGACAACTGCATGATTGTGTGCTCCATCGAGAACGTCGACGCCATGGGTGTGCACACGGGAGACTCCATCACGGGTGAGCCGTTGCTCCTTCAGCCCAAACACTGAAATGTGCCAGGGGGTTGCTGGAATGGGCTGGGCTCTGCAGCTGTGCACGCAACCCACAGCTTCCCTGCTGCCCAATTGTGGCGGCTGCTGTTAGGACGCTGAAGGGTGCGGCAAGATGCACACTTGGGCCTGTGCGACATACGCTTGCATGCCAGTACCTGCTGCTGGTGGTGCTGCTGCCGCCATGGGTGCCCCTGTGCAGTGACGCGCAGACGCTCACTGACAGGGAGTACTAGGCTGCATTGCAGACAAAATTCCATTATCATGCCTGACCGTTTTTGCTGCTTTGTTGCTGCTGCTGCTGCCGCCGCTTTTCTCGCGCTTTGCAGTGGCCCCTGCGCAGACGCTGACTGACAAGGAGTACCAGCGGCTGCGTGATGCCAGCCTGGCCATCATTCGTGAGATGGGCGTGGAGTGCGGCGGCAGCAACGTGCAAATGGCCGTCAACCCCGAGGACGGTGAGCAGCAGCAGGGCTGATGCCGCAGCAGCAGCGGCAGCAGAATGGTGTGCAGCAGCAGCAGCAGCAGCAACTGCCGCAGGGGCAGCAGCACCCAGCATAAGTTGGGCTGCGCCTGTGCAAGCAGCTGTCTTCGCGGCTTCTGGCGAGCACTGGCGGCAACCCTTGGTGTGGCAGGCCGCCAGTGCAGCAGCTATCCCTGCACACCGCTCTACTCGCTCTAAACATGCTACATGCAACCGTCTTCCATGCAGGCGAGGTGATGATCATCGAGATGAACCCGCGCGTGTCCCGCTCCTCCGCGCTCGCCTCCAAGGCCACCGGCTTCCCCATCGCCAAGATGGCCGCAAAGCTTGCGGTGGGCTATACGCTGGACCAGATCCCCAATGACATCACGCAGGCCACGCCCGCGAGCTTTGAGCCCAGCATCGATTACATCGTGACCAAGATCCCCAAGTTTGCCTTTGAGAAGTTCAAGGGCAGCAAGGCCGAGCTGACCACGCAGGTGCGGGGCTGTGCTGTGTGGTTGTGGATGCAAACTTGCTTGCGACGCAGCGCTGCGGCGGTGCTGTGCTGTGCTGTGTTGGTGAATCCAGCAGCTGTAGCCGTTTCCAACTGTGTTGCATAACCACTGCATCTGAATGGGTTTTCTGCTGCCACAGATGAAGAGCGTGGGTGAGGTCATGGCCATCGGCCGCACCTGGCAGGAGTCGCTGCAGAAGGCGCTGCGCGGCATGGAGTCCGGGCTTGACGGCTGGAGCCTGCCCAAGGGCTACAAGCGCCTGCCCAAGGACCAGCTCATGTACAAGCTGCGCGTGCCAAACCCCGACCGCATGATCATCATGAAGCAGGTGCGGTTTTAGGTCTTTGGGGTTCAGGGTTTGGGGTTTGTGTAGTGGGCGGTATAAAGGACGGCCACCTGCTGCCCCTGATATTTGGTTCTTTCACTGCCGTGTGATGTTTGGCGCCTGATCCGAACCCTGCTCCTGCTGCCGCTGTTATAACATGTTATGTGACAGGCGTTTGAGGACGGCATGACCAAGGAGGAGCTGTTTGAGCTGACTGCCATCGACCCCTGGTGGCTGGCACAGCTGGAGGAGCTGCACATGACCGAGGTGCGCCACAGATTAAATTGATTCATGATTGGCAGCTTGGAACTTTGACCTTTCCTCATCAGCAACAGCAGCACCATAGTGTAGGAGCTGCACGTGACTGAAATGCGCTCGCAGAAACCAACTGTCTGGTTGTAAGGTTTTGTGGTTGGCAGCTTGGAAGCTTGGAAGCTCAACATGTCAGCAGTACGACACTGGTTGCCGCATACCTGCTTGCACAATGCCTTCTGCTACCTTTGAAGCACTGCTGCTGGCCGCTGCTGCATGTGCATCCGCAGATGTGGCTGCTCGAGCAGAAGCTGTCCAAGCTGACAGCCGAGGAGCTGCGCCAGCTGAAGGGCCGCGGCTTCAGCGACGCACAGATCGGCCGCCTGGTGGGCAGCAGCACGGCGGCGGTGCGCAGCCACCGCAAGGCGCTGGGCGTGGTGCCCAGCTTCAAGCGCGTGGACACCTGCGCGGCTGAGTTCCAGGTGCGGCTGCACCTGGCATTCATTGATCCACAGAACGCAGCTGCGCACGCTGCGTGTGGTTGTTTGTTACAACTCCTCGCAGCAGCACAGCATCACACCAGCATGCTGGTCAGCAACAGTGTACCTGCTCCACTGCCTTGTCAACCAACTGTTACTCTTGCCGTCCTCAACCGCGACACTGCAGGCCGACACCCCGTACATGTACTCCACGTATGATGGCCCCTGCGAGTCAGCGCCAACCACCAACCGCAAGGTGCTCATTCTGGGTGGCGGGCCCAACAGGATCGGGCAGGGCATCGAGTTCGACTACTGCTGCTGCCACGCGTCCTTCGCGCTCAGGTGGGATGGGAGGGTAACTGGGGATTGCAGCAGCAGCAGCAGGGTGAGGTGTTTATCGGTTGACCCTGAGGGTGTTGCAGCTAGCAACTGCTGGCTGAGACTGTTACAGGCAGCAGGACTGCATGGAATTGCTGCTCAGCAGCTGCGCGCAGCTTGCATTTGCTAGCTGCATACGCGCGGTGCTGCGCACTTTGCCACAGAAAGCTGAAGCTTTGTGTGCGCTGTGTGTCTGTGCGTTGTGGTTGGTGCTGCAGGGACCAGGGCTTTGAGACGATCATGATGAACTGCAACCCCGAGACAGTCTCCACAGACTACGACACCAGCAGCCGCCTCTACTTCGAGCCTATCACACGTGAGGGCATTGTGCTGCTTTGCTGTGCCTTTTGTTTGATGGAACAAGCTGCCTTTGATGACCAGCCCATCTGCGTGTGAATCCAGGGGACACAGCAGATGTACAGCGGGGTGGTCTCAAAAGCAATTTCTGCGGCGGTCAGTGCTTGGCGTCGGTGCACATAGCCAAAATGCAGCTTCCAGCTTGCAGACAAGCGCTGCTGTCTCCACATGTCTATCCCAGAGCCGCGCCACTCACCCTGCTGTTACTCTGGTGCTGTTATATTTGTTGTTATATTGCTAATATAACAGTCGAGGACGTGCTGAATGTGATCGAGGTGGAGCGGCCCGAGGGCATCATCGTGCAGTTTGGCGGCCAGACGCCGCTCAAGATCAGCACGGCGCTGCAGCAGGCCCTTGACGACAACCCCATCCCCACAGCCAGCGGCAACGGCAACGTGAAGGTGTGGGGCACACAGCCGGACGCCATTGATGAGGCAGAGGACAGGGACAGGTGAGGCAGGCAGTGTTGGGATGCGGGGTGAGGGTTAGGAACCTGTGGGCTGGTTTGAGTGAGCGTGCGGGGCAGCCGGATGCCAGTGGCGAGGCCGAGGACAGGGACATGTGGTCACGGCTTAGGATGTGTGATGAGGGTTGGAGGCGTATGGATCGTCAAGCAGCCCGCACCCCCCGTCTGTGCACATCCGTGTTGTGCCACATCATTGGCGCTGCGCTCAACCTTCTTTGCATCGTCTTGCTGCAGGTGGATGGCGCTGCTGGCCCGGCTGGACATCAAGCAGCCCGCAGGCGGCATGGCGCGCAGCGAGCACGAGGCCTTTGACAAGGCGCACGCGCTGGGCTACCCCGTCATGGTGCGACCCAGCTACGTGCTGGGCGGCCGCGCAATGGAGATCGTGTACAGTGACGACGAGCTCAAGACGTGAGTACAATAGCCCACTGTGTTTTATGTGTAGGATCATGTGACCCAATTCAAGCATTGCTTGCAAGTGTGCCGTGACACAACCAATTTGCTTGAGCGGGGTGGTGTCAAAGTATGAAACAACTGCTGTGACAGTTTGTCTTGAACCCTTGCAGGCGTGGCATGCTTCTGACGCTCGCTGTTGGTGTTGCCCTGCCACGCTGCACGTTGCTGCTCCGCTGACTCACCAACCTCGCGACAACACATCGCCTGCAGCTACATCACCACTGCTGTGGAGGTTGACCCTGAGCGCCCCGTGCTGGTGGACAAGTACCTGGACCGTGCCGTGGAGCTGGACGTGGACGCGCTGTGTGACCAGGAGGGCAACATTGTGGTCTGCGGCATCATGGAGCACATCGAGCAGGTGACCACCTTCACTGGGCTGCACCTCATCACAGTGCATTGTTAAGGGTTTGCCTGCTGCTGCATGTTCATGAACACCTGCTATTGTGGTTTTCGTCATCATGGAGCACCGTGGGCTTGGTTTGCCTTGATTGCTGTGCTCTTGCCTGGCGTGTCCCATCATGCATGTGATGCGGACACATGTTGCTGGTAGCCTGCGAGAGGCATTGCACGTGGGTATTTCACGGGGTGTGGAGCTACAGCTATCCCAGAGGCAGCCCTGGCCGTCGGCTTTGGTATGGTGTCAATGCCTGCTAGTGTGCAACTGGCGCCCTGCATGCACCAGGCAGCGAGCCTTGGCCGCACCTAGTCCGCCAGCTCAACTGCACACTGCTGTCGCCGCCAAAGCAGTGCATCAACGACCGCAACTCACATTCCCTGCTACTGCTGCTGCTGCTGCTGCTCCTGGAACACAGGCTGGCGTGCACAGCGGCGACAGCGCGTGCAGCCTTCCCACGCAGACCATCCCCACCACCACGCTCAACACCATCCGCGAGTGGACGGTCAAGGTGGCCAAGGCGCTCAACGTGGTGGGGCTCATCAACATCCAGTACGCCATCCAGGTGCGGCGCATACTGTTCCGGCATACTGTTTGTTGCTGTTTGAAGATTATGCTGTGCAGACAAGAGCTAATCGTGTATTCGTGTACCTCACCCATGCGTAACATGTTGCTTTGCACATTCACAATGATCGAGGAGATTCTGCATGTGTGGAAAGGAGCAGCCTGCACAAGTCACACACATGATGCAAGCAGCTTGTGCTCTCCCAGGCAGCTGTCAGCGCTGACATTTGCGCACTGCTGTCCATTTGCTGCTTGCTCCGCACGCCATCTGCCGCAACAACAACATATGTAACACTCCACAGGATGAGCAGCCCTACATCATTGAGGCCAACCCTCGTGCCAGCCGCACCGTGCCCTTCGTGGCCAAGGCAGTGGGCCACCCCATCGCCAAGTACGCCAGCCTGCTCATGGCCGGCAAGACACTCAAGGACATTGGCTTCACTGAGGTAAGGCACCCAATCCGCGCTGCATAATCTTGCTGCTGTATCATGTTACATAGCACGTCAGATAACACACAGCGTGACATGAAGCATCCGTGGCCAAGGCAGCGGGCCACCCCATCGCCAAGTATGCCAGCCTGCTCATGGCCGGCAAGACACTCAAGGACATTGGCTTCACTGAGGTGGGCTGCTGCTGCAATTGTGACATGTTACATAACATGTCATGTAACATATGGCACATTATGTGCACTCTGCTTCTCCAGCTCGCACCAAGAATGTGTGTGATTACACACACGGCAAATTGAGCCGCTTTCTTGCGCTGCTGTGTTATAACTTGTCATATAACATCACAGGAGCCGAAGCCTCGCCACGTGGCGGTGAAGGAGGTGGTGCTGCCCTTCAACAAGTTCCCCGGCGCTGACACGCTGCTGGGCCCTGAGATGCGCAGCACCGGGGAGGTCATGGGCATCGACTACGACTTTGCGAGCAGCTATGCCAAGGCGCAGATCGCTGCAGGGCAGAAGCTGCCCATGTCAGGTGCGTGTGTTTGGTGTTGGTGTTGTGATTCGCATATGGATGTGCGGATGCAACAGCTACGCCAAGGCGCAGATTGCGGCAGGGCAGAAGCTGCCCATGTCAGGTGTGTGCAAATGGTGTGCTGTGTGCAGGCCTGCTGTGCGCGGCAGCGCATTTGGCTGCAAGTTGCTGCCTTGTTGGGTGGCTTAAAGATGTGCAGCTGCTGAGTTTGTAGGTAGTTGTGTTTGTGTGCGTGGTTGTTTGGTGGCTGCTGTGTGGGCCTGAGATGCGCAGCACCGGGGAGGTCATGGGCATCGATTATGACCTCGCCTCCAGCTATGCCAAGGCGCAAATCGCTGCAGGGCAGAAGCTGCCCATGTCAGGTGCGTGTGTTTGGTGTTGGTTTTGTGATTCTCACATGGATGTGCGGGTGCAGCAGCTACGCCAAGGCGCAGATCGCCGCAGGACGCAGAAGCTGCCCATGTCAAGTGCGTGCAACAGTTTGGGCTGGCTGAACTGGTGCTGGTGCTGGTGTTTTTAGTTGGCTGTGTGAGAGCCGCAGGCATGGTGTTTGCATTGAAGTTCAAAATGTGAACAGCTGATGTCCCTCATCATGCCAACCTGCTGCTGCTGCTGCTGCTGTTGTTCCTTCGTGCTTGCAGGCAAGGTGTTCATCTCCATGGCCGACAAGTACAAGGCTGATGCAGTGGGCATCGCCAAGCAGCTGACAGACATGGGCTACCAGGTGGTGGCCACACGAGGCACAGCAAGCACACTGATGTCGGCAGGTGAGGCAAGCTGTCAGTGGTGTTGCAAGGCCACACAAGGCAAAGCGCTAGTTGTACCATAGACATGGGCTACCAGGTGGTGGCCACGCGCGGCACAGCATCCACACTTATGTCGGCAGGTGAGGCGCGTTGCCGGGATGTTGTTACTTTCAACAGGAGACTTTTCGATCTGTTGCGGCGAGCTTGACTGAGCCCTGTGTCATGTGTTTGTACTCCCCCTTAGCACGATGCTGCTGGTGTCCCATGGCATCCTTTGGCATCCTCACACTCCTATTTCCATGCTGTCATACTCCCTCACTCGTTTTTATATTATGTTTTATTTATCAATTGTGAATGCATTGAGGCCAGCGAAACTACCGCGTCACACTTCTTCGTCCACACCTCACCGCTTTTCTCACCCCTCTCCCTCACTCTCACTCTTCACGCGCAGGCATCAAGTGTGAGAGCATCTTCAAGATCAGTGAGGGCCGCCCCAACCCCGCGGACTACCTCAAGAACGGCGAGGTGACCATGATGATGATCACAAGCGGAGGAGACGAGCCTGACCTGCGCGACGGCAAGGACCTGCGCCGCCTCGCGCTGACGCTGCAGGTGCGGTTGACATTGACGGAGAGTTTGCAGTTGACTTGTAAGCATGCAAGTGAAGCGGGCTTCGTGGTTGTGTCGGGTTGTTGTGTTGCATCTGTGACAGTCAGGGTTTCCACCCCGCGCGATGCACCAGCACGTGCGTGGTGTGCAGGTTGGCGCTGGCGCAGCCGTCTGTGGCACGGCGATGCATGTCATGTTATGACTTCGCAACCCTTCAACCGGTAGGAAAGGCCTATTCCCCTGTGTGACTGTTTACTGATGTACATACAATGCACTTGTTGTATTCCGCAGGTGCCCATCGTGACCACCATTGCGGGAGCCAAGGCCACCGCGCTGGCCCTCAAGGCGATGCGCGCAGGCCCGCTGCAGCAGGTGCCGCTGCAGGACTACTTCCCAGACTACAAGGACGAGAGCAACTACCTCATGGTGGGCATGGCCAAGCCGGCTGCAGCAGCAGCAGAGGCACCCGCACGGCGGTAGGCGGCAGTGTTTCGGATCGGACTGTCATGAACATGTTGCTTGTTGTATGCAGGCTGCATCCTTGGAGTGGTGTGGCTGGGCATGCTACCTTACTAGCTGCAGCCGTGTGCCGGTGTGCGGCGTAGCTGCCGCCCTGTGTGTCGTGCCTGTGCTGGCTGCATGAGTCAGCGCCAGGCTGCGCCAGCAGCGCTCAGGCAGCTGTGTGGTGTGTGGCTGCTTGGCGGCACCTGCTGCAGCCAGCAGGCGGAGTTGCGGTTGCTGCGGCACCATCTTCTGCTGCAGGGTGTGGCCATGGCGCAGTGTGTAGTAGAGGTTCAGTTATGGTGGCATCGTCACAGCAGCAGTGACACAGCAGCAGCTATGCTGCCAGTTGTGTGCATCATTGAGGAGTCACATGCAATGTGTGGCGTTTGGCTGTGGCAGCTGCCTCACAGGTTGAGGTGACGTGTGCAGTATGCAGGTGGTGGCCGTGTATTTGGGAGTATGTGTTTTTTTACGGACTGCAAAGCACATATGCAGCGTGATGCAGGGTGGCAGATCCCTGGTCAAATCCGTGCTGGCAGCTGAATGGCAAGGAGATCCCTTATCTTCTTTGTGGTCCTGCTGGGCTGCATCAGTAGTGCAGCAGCAGTAGTGCACTCAGCAGCTGTTGGTCCAAGAAGCCCGGCTGAGAGCATGCACATGCCGCCAGTACCGTGGCTGCTTTGCAGCAGATTCTGCTCATTTGTTTTATACCTAGTATGTCAAGCACCGGTGTTGCTGGGTTTTGATGGGCATGCAGCACACTGCGGCAGAGGCACTTGCGATGGTCAAAGTGTGGGCAAAGCGTGGTGTGAAAGCCGACTCATACAACTCTGCTGCAGTGGCAACGGAGATTGTTTGTGCAGCAACACAGTGGTGCGAAAGGTGTGGGCTGTGTGTACATGTGTTAAGCTGGGGCTGTGGTGCGCAGCCAGCTGCTGTGCTCTTTTCAAGCCACTGTCATTTCAGGTTGGGCCTACAGGCTAGTAGTGGCATTGCGTGCGCTCATGTGCTGTTGTGTGATCTCACAGTGTAATACTATATCACTCCTTTGCAACTGTGCTGTGCGCACTGTTCCTTGCTACTGGAAGCTGCGGGTCCATTGCAACTGCTGTAGCCCCCGCCGTTAATCAGTACTTAAAGGAATGTTCATCCCTTGCAACCACTTCTGCTTGTGAAATGAGCATTAGATCTGGGGTATCGTTGCGCCTGTTACACTGACCAAACGTGGGTGTTTCCGCCATGTCAGGCTGATAGATTAATACAACACAATGCAACTGGCCGTCGTCATGCCCCGCCAACAATGCAGTCAAACAAAACAACCATTAGCCAGTGTGTCAGTCCAACAGGCTGCCAGCTGCACCACACACCTGGATAAGATATGCACATCGCACATGTCAACATGCCAGCTCGTTGCCCTTGCTTACCAAAGGCAACCATCCCAACCGAGCAAGATCTCGCGCACTGCCAGTGGCTATGCAGATTTGCAACCTCGAAATCCATGCACCTGTTCAAATTTATGCTCCTGTTCAAAGTGCTGAAGCCTGCTCAAACAAATGCTTCTGTTCAACATGTGATGCTGCTGTTCAAAATGATGCAGTGATGTGTTTCAACAAACGCGCCATGGCCTGCTTCCGAAGTTTGAGGTTTGAGACCCAGACCTGAACCCAGTGCTTTTCCCAGCCGGCAGCCACCCAGCATTCACACCATGCGCTTGCAGCAAGATGCCTGGCTCACTCCCACGAGCTTAACCACCACGCTGCCGCAATCAACATCACACAGCATGCCCATGTCATCACTGCTGCTGATGCTCCTGCTGCCGCTGCCATTGGTGCTGCTGCGGCTGAAACTGCGTGGTGACCCTTCAAAGCTGCTGCTGCCCCAGCTGCTGGTGCGCAGCAGGCCCACAACCGCACTGCTGCTGCTGGGCACCAGCTGCTGTGCCAGCTGGAACTCCAGGTGGCTACTGCGTGCCTTTTGAGCACCCAGCTGCCAGCGCAGAGCAGCTGCCTCTGCCCTGCAGTTGGCAACATCAACAGCCGCAACCTGCAGCTGCACAGCCAGGCTGCAGTTCGCTGCATCAGCCTGCTGTAGCTGCTGCTGCAGAGCAGCCACACTTGCCTCGCTGTCCTGCAGGTCAGCTGCTGCTGCTGCCAGGGCCTCAGCTGTTAGGCTGTACTGGCTCTTGGCTGCTGCTGCCTCTGCTGCTACTGTGGCCAGCTTTGCCTTGGTCTCTGACAGGTGGCTCAGCTGCAGCAGTAGCTCGCTGCTGAGGCTGCTGGCATCTTCCTGCTGCTGCTGCCTGCTGGCTTCAGATGCTGCCAGGTCACGCTGCAGGCGCGCTGCCTGTGCTGACACATCACTCAGCCGGGTTGCCAGCTGGCTCTGGTCACTGTGGCAGGTGTGCAGGCGCAGCTGGGATGCTGACAGTTGAGCAGACAGGCTACCAATTTGCACCTGCTGCTTGGCAAGGCTTGCTGCATATGCTGCTGCGTTTGCCGTGTATGCTGCCTCTGCATTTGCCAGCTGGCTCAGCAGCTCTGCTTTGCAAGTGTTGTGCTGCTGCTGTTCACTGCTGAGCTGCTGCAGCAGTGCTGCACAGGAAGCTGTCAGCTCTGCATTGCCAAGCTGCCATGCTGCACCAGCCGCCTGCTGCTGGGACAGCTGCTGCTGCAGGCTGGCATTGCTTGCGCATGAAGCAGCAAGCTGCTGCTGCAGGCTGGCGTTGCTAGTGAGTGCCGCGGCTAGCTGCTGCTGCTGGCTGGCGCTGCTTGTTGTTGCAGCATCCAGTGCCTGCTGCAGTGCCGCTGCCTTGTCCTCCAGCTGCAGGTGCCGGCCAAGCAGCTTGGTGTACTCGTCCCAGCAGGCAGTCACCAGGGCTCCCTGGGGTGCAGCAGACGCCTTGCAGGAGGATTTCCTGGCAGTGCTCCTCTTGTTGGGGCACCTGGGAGCTGGGCTGTTGGCGGTCTGGATGGGTGGATGGGAGACAGTGGGGCAGGTGCGGAGTAAAGGTCAGCGACATAGTGGGCAACACAAGAGCATGCAGACTGCCAGAGTGGGTGTCTCAATAATCTGCACGCTGGTCTCTGCAGCTGCTGCATCTGATTAGTGACACCAGAGGACAGGACAGCAGCACATCAGGCTGCAATGATGGGCGCTGCTTTGCCATAGCAGCAGCTCTAGCACTGTTTACGGCTTGACGATAGTCTTCTTACCTGCGTGGAGGCTTCCTGCTGTACTGTAGAAGCCGCTACACCGGCTATGCTGTCCATGCTACCAGTTCCCGCTTGCTCCGTCGTGTCTGCCAGTGTCTCGTAGCCAAAGACAACATATGACGCCTTGTTAATGCAGCTAACCAGATAGACCATCCTAGAATACCTCGAGAGACACTCCGTACAAAACTGCTGTGAGCGGGCCGGTTCCTTGTTGTGTGGCGGGAAAGATGTTCGAGATTGAGTGCTGGCAAGGCTGAGAGTTTGTTTTCAAAGTGCTGTTGCTATGGTAAGGAGGTGACTATATGGGAAGCCGCTAGGGCGGCTCGAGCAACCCAAAGTAACATTGCAGCTAATCATAGCCGAGGTGCAGCTCTTTGGCGCCAGCTTCTGAAACTGCAGGAGCTGCGACATGGCGTGGACAGCAACAGGAAACGCGTTTTAGATACCCATAGCTAGCAGTTGAGTCTTGCGTTTGCTGGCTGACTCAGCTTGCTGGCACTCACATCACGAGGTGTCTGCTAGCAGCAGCAGTTTTGCCAAAAGGGATTGGAAGTGCAGGTCTGCAGCACATACAAGTCACGTGTAGGAAGACAGTCAGCATTGCAATAAGTCACTTATTACGGTAGGAGTACTTGATCCTTACTGCAGGCACTGGACTTGCTGGTTACGCAACGTACACTGTACATGGCACGTTACAGCGTGGCCACACTGCACATCCAGTAGACATTTCAACCAGACAGGAACGCCACGCGCAACCAATTGACAATGGCTGCAAAGCACGTAGTTACAACAGGCAACAGACTGCCTGCCGGGATGTGTGTGCAGCCGTGCGAGTACTGCTGCAACAAAAAGCCAACCTGAAAGAAAGGGCATGGCAAGGCAGACACAGCAGCATGATACCACCAGCTAAGCCCGCATGCAAGGCCTCTGACATACACATCGACCAGAATGCAGCTACCGACGGCTGCTGCTCTGGCAAAGCACCAGCTATACCCGAAGCTAGTCAGCAAGCCCAGGTTTGAAGTCAAATGAGCGGCTTTGCCCATAACTTGGGCAGTGCAGGAACTTGGAAAGCTCTTTCAGCACAACGCAACTTGCTTGAAGCCAAAGCACACCGCTGCCAACAACAGTCCGCATCATAGTAAAGCATCCTGGTACTCGTCCCGCAAAAGATCACAGAGTGCCTAATGGCTCTGGCTGAGCTGCACCCGCTACAAGCTACCTCCAAATCACAGGGCTGGCGTGAAGCGACCCATCCAGCAGAATCACGACGAGCTGTTCAAACAGTGCAAGACAGTACAATCCAGACACGCCAGACGCAGCAACAGTAGCATTAGAGCATACACAGGCATGCACAGTGACCATTCTGTGCGCGTATGTGGAGCAGGCCTGCCCAAGCAAGCAGCATGCCTGCCCAACTCACCACCTCCAAAAAGGCATTGTCACCGACACCCTGCTTCAATGGCGCCCACGGCGTGTGAGCATCGCCGCAGCTTGGCAAGCTGTTGCAAACGCCTGCTGCAGCGGCTGTGCCAGCGCTACCACCGTGAACTTGCCAGCTACTGCCGCCGCCGCTGCATCAGCACCGTCCAAAGTTGCAGTGGCATCTGCTGGCAGCCGCTGCTCAGTGCCCTCTGCCTTACTGCTGCTGGGCTTGCTGCGCTTGCCTGCTTGACCAGTTGGTGAGCAGGCTGACCGCTTCTTTTGCTCGCTCCAGCGCAGCACGCTTGGCTGCGCAGCACCCGCGTCTGCTCCTGCCACATCCGCGGTGCTCCTGCTGGCGCCGTTGGCAGCCCTGTCACGCTGCTGCGACTCCTGCTGCTGCTCCTCCAGCTGCTGCTGCTGGCTTTCTAGCCGGCCACGCACACGTGACGAGCGCCGCCACACCACCTGGGTGTCAGTGGACTCCTGGCTGCCTTCCAGCGCAGCTTGCTGCTGCTGCTGTGCATGCGCCCGCTGCGCAGGCAGCGCTTGCTGCTGCTGCTGCTGTCGCACCTGCTGTGAGCTGGTGCACTGCGGCTGGTCATTTCCCTGGCGCGTCTGCTGCATCACAGCACGCTTGCTGAGCGCGCGCTGCCGCTGCTGGCGCGCTCCAGGTGCACTGGCTGCCTGCTGCATGGTATTGCTGCTATCACCGCTGTTCTGTTGACTCCCCACCTCCTGCTGCTGCTGCTGCTGCTGTCTGAGGTCCTGCTGCTGCTGCTGTCTGAGGTCCTGCTGCTGTAAAGCACAGCTGGTGGCCTCCTGCTGCACTGAAAGCCGCCGCAGCTCGCGCTGCCTGGGTGAGCGCCGCAGCTGCTGCTCCTGTTCCTGTGTGCCTGTGCCATCCCATGCTGCCTGCGCATCTGCTAGCTGTGGCCGCTGCTTGCTTGATTGCCAGTACGTGTTGCCTGCAACGCCAGCAGCAGCAGCAGCAGCAGCAGCAGCATTTGCAGGGGGGAAGTCAGCAGCCACCATTAAGAAATGACAATATTCTGTGGCAATCGACTAATCTGCAACTTACCATGAGTATGCTGCGATGGTGCTCAAGCTTTGGTGCAGCAAGCTCATAATTGCCAACCGCAACATGGCATACACGGGCCATATAAGGGCTTTGGTCATTCAGCTTCCCACCATGCGGTTGCTGCTGTGATGCCGCTGCTGCTGCTGCGCTGCTCACCATAGCTCACAAACACCTCCTCATATGCATCGAGGTCCCGCGAGGCTTTGAGGAACACGCGGTCCCTGCCCAGTTTGCGGTCAAACCTGGTCGCAGAAAAAAAGATGCAGCAGATGAGCAGTGCATTTCTTGTGAGCAGGTGACAGCAACAGTCGATGCTGCTTTGGCAGGCAACAATGATGGCGATACAGCATTGCGTGTGTACAGCTAAGTCCTGTTGTGTGCTGTGCCAGGTTCATTTCAAACCCCTGTCCTACCTATCTCAACCGCTGCTATGCAAGTCCCCTCATATCTGCCTCACATCCAACAGACAAAGTGCATATGTGCAGCGCAGTTGTGTACATGAGGTTTTGTGGCATGAAATCTACCAATCACTGTACAAAGTTCACGAGCATTATCTTCCTCGTCCTGTACCTCCCCTGCAGTAAGCTGCCATTCTGGGTGCTGCCACTGCTAGGTGGCAGTGAAACTGCTGTTGTGTAATGGCATGGCTGCAACGCTGCTGAGGGCGTCATGCTATCATAAACAGCTACTTACCTCTGCACAAACACAGCGTTGTAAGCTGAAGCCTTCCTTGCATCGTTGGCAAAGGAGGCACCACCCTGGCCTGTGACTGGCTGCTTCAGACCATCAATGTACAGCCACTGAGAGTTGAGCACACGCACATGCGTAGCCTTGCCCCTCTTGCGAAGCTTCAGGGCCTTCTGATGGTCTATGATAGGCCCACAGTACTCTGTGATCAGGTCGTTCCTGAAGAACGGTCTGCCTGTGAACAGCCCATTGCCAGCACCTGCAGGGCGCAATCAGCAGCGATGCACAAACTGAAATGATTTATGTGACACTCAAATCTTTGTTTGAGATGCGTGTGGTGGATGGTGCGCACCAGAAATGCTGGACTGCCTGATTACAACGCCCTTGTCGATGGTTGCTACTTCGTCGAAGCTCATGGCACTTCGTCCTATCAGATGCTAGTTTTAAGCATAGTTGATGAGTAGTTTAGTGATTGTAGGCATGCTGCACAGCAAAGAGGATAACAGCGAAGTGCAGTCAGCAGCCGGTGTTCACAGCATCAACTCATGTTCATCACCAGCGCTTTTTACTGGAAGTGCATGCGCCACAGGTCGTGTGGCCTGTAGTGTATGGCGGGTCTCACAGCACGACTAGGCTTTTGACCGTTGGTCAGATGACAAAATGTGTAACACCCGTCTCAGTTGCCCAGGGTCGTACAAATGCTGAGATGGGGACGGTTGAACTTTGCATTACCGTCACGGTAAACGCTCGTAGAGCTGTGGAAGCAACCTGGACCCCCTACTTGGCAGGTGCCAAGTTTCAGAGGGCAGGCTAGCACACAAAAACTTGTTGCAGCGTAAGTTACATGCTACAACAGCAGCTATCCATGCTGCAACCGCCAAAGCACTAAACGACTGCTTCAACCACCCAAGCTATCAGCTGGTGTCTGCCTGCAACAGTGACTGCCGCCGTGCCGCGCCCCTGCCAAAGTGCAGCACCCCTGTCTTCTGCTTGCCAGCCTGGGTCACAAAGCTGTACACGTACTCGCCATAAAACCCTTTGAACTGCATCCAGCCCGCTGCAGGTGCCTCTGCAGTCACATTCGTCGACAGCTCCTGCTGCAGCAGCTGCTGCACAGCCGCAGCCGCAAGCCTTGGCCGCCGGTCCACAGTGTAGATCCCTGCACCAGGGATCCAGATGTTGCTGTCCCACCAGCCCCACATGAACACCCCCTTAACCGCCGGATGACTAAACCAGAACTTCAGCAGCTGCGTTGTCATGTCTGCCTGTGTCTGCTCATCCAGGTAGCTGACCGGCCAGCCGTCAGGGTGATCTGGCAGAATCGGCGGCCCTGCCCAAGATGTGAACAGCGTGAACTCTGTGATGAACATGTCCAGGCCCAGGGTGGCCAACAGGTCCAGCTGCTGTTGCTGGTGCGTCATGTTGATGCCAGCATACTCAAAATGTGCCTGCAAGCAGCCACAGCCACAAGCAGTGCGGGACACCAGGCGCACTTGCTGCTTTGGTAATTGAAGGCCTGTCAATTGAAGGCCTGGTTCATGTGGTTGTAAGACATGCACACAATAAACTAGCTGCTGGGGTGGAAGCGAGGCCCTAACCTGCAAAGCAAAGTCATGTACTGCAGCCAAACCCTGGACCTCGACGGATATTGTGATGTCCAGCTGCATCCCACGCAGCTAGATGCTGCAGTGGCAAGCCAGCTGGCGCTGCTGCCGTATCAGCTAGTTTGTAAACTGTTCAACAGAAAACTTCACCTATCAACGTCGACCCTTGCCAACCAGCTGCAGCAACAACCACAATGTCTGAAACATAACCACAGCACACAGCCGTCACAGCCGCACCTGGATGCCAATGCAGTGGATGGGCGCGTCATGTGCCCACAGGTGCTCCTTGATGATACGGATCAGCTTGAGTGCATTGCCGGCCTCAATCAGGCCCAGGTCGTTGATGCACAGCTGTGCCTCAGGGTCTGCCTCATGTGCCAGCTTGAAGATGTCAGGGAAAGCTGTGTCCCACAAGTTGCAGGTGTCCAGCAGCCCTGGGGCCTCAATGATCTCACTGCAGCACACAGCAGTAGTTGCTTCAGCAAGTCGTGTTCATCACAGCCCGATGTTAGGGAATTCTGTGTCCCACAGGTTGCAGGTGTCCAGGAGCCTCAATGATCTCACTGCAGCACACAAAGCAGCAGTGCATTATCACGCAGTATTGCATAATCAGCCCAGTATGCTGCAGATCCTGACATGCCATATTGCATTGGGTGTGTCAGCAGGTGCAGCACATGTTTGGTGAGTTGACACACTGCAGGCAGGTTAACCTGCACAACGTTGTGCTGTTGGGTTTTGCACGCAGTGCCAGCTCACTTGAACACGTCGTACTGCTGGAACTTGCCCTTGAACAGCGTCACGTCCCGCACCACGCGGTGCTTCAGCGCAGCAACGTACTCGCTGCAGTTGAGCTGGTGAGCCCTGCACACACAAAACCATACCACGTGCATTGGTGTAGTGTTGCTATACACTGTTGCAAATTTGTGCTTGCAGCATTGCAGACAACTGTGGTGTCTCTGGCCTTGAATAATCTTGATCTGTGTTTGAGTGTTGTTGCAATAGTCAGCCCTGCGAAGGTACTCCAAGCGGCGTCAATGCAACAGCTTCCCCTGCATAGCAGGTAATGCTGATGTCGCCGTTGCTGCAGCTGCTGCTTCACTGCTCCCAACTCACCCCAATAGGACGCTGGTGCCAGTCCAACCAGAAGAACACGTTCAAACACGGTGCACAGCGCTGCCCAGCCCTGCAGACAGCTAGGCAGGCGCAACCATCACAGCTGCAGCCTCACCAGAACGGCCCAAAGTCCACTTTGCTCCACTCCAGTGTGTGACCACGAACCAAGCTGAAGCCTGCATCCTGGGCAAACTGAATGTAGTCCCTGTCCAGGCCATCTTTTGCCTGCTGGTACTGCCCTGGCACGCGCTCGTAGTAGAACCACTTGAACTGGGTTTCAGGGGTCAGGCCCTGGAACATGCTGGCTGTCATGCTCTTGTACCAATCCAGGTCAGCAGCTGCAAGCGACACCAGCAGCAACAAATGCAGGATACTCGCTTCTCAGCATGTGCAATGCCACATGCATGTGACTGGACACTCGCGGCCAGCAATGCCTACTCAAGCGTACCTAGGTGACAACTAGCGTAAAAAGACACAAACGTGCAGCACAAGGCAGGTTGCTGTGGCATTTCTGGCATAAGGGAAATGCAGTGCTGCTGAGCTGGCGCATGGTACCAGGATGTATTCACTGTGCGCGCAGCCCCTGCAATGCAGTTCATCCACACGCAGCAAACGTAGCATCTTTCTTGCCTGCCGCTTACCTGCCACTTTCTCTGGGTAGTATGCTGTCCCAAACACAAAGTCAGCGTGGCGCTTCAGCTGCAGGGTGAGGTTTCGGGCCCCCTTGGGCACCCTCACTGCCAGCTGGCCCTGCCTGTGGCTGAGGCTGAGGCTGCCTGGCTGAACAAGCACTGGGCCTTGCGGCAGTGCTGCTGGCCTGGCTGCGGGTATGCTGGGTGCACGGTGCTGCAAAGAACCTGAAGCAGCAGCAGCAGCAGCAGCAGGACTGTGAATCGACATGTTGCAGCAACGGCAGCGGTGCTCCATGAGTGATGACTGATGCGATGTGTGGACTTTCGGCATTGGCATAGTTCATGCACAATGCATGCAGCTGCATGTGTGGGGATGCAATAAAGGCAGGTGGTTGCTTCTCCGGCTGAAACACAAAAGGAACTACACAGGCAGTCAGGTTGATTGCCAGCATGAACAGCAAACTGTTTTCCTGATGTATGGAAGTAACAGCAGCATAAGTGACCTTACCTGCGCTTCCCTGCATGCTTGCAGCTGCTGGCACGACGTAGGCACTCCATGGCTCCTCTGCTTCTGCTGCTGTTGCTGCTCCTGCTGCTGTACTTAGGTTGGTTGCATGTTCTTGTGCTTGTGTTGTGTCTGCAGCGACACCTGTTCACACATTTGACAAATAACAACAATCAATAAGTATGAAACAGCAGCATTCAGGCGCTGTGTAGCTGCATGGCCTGCAGATAAAGTCTCGGGCCGAGCTCAACCGCCACTCACCAACGCCCGCCAGACAGCCTGTCATGATCAAAATAGCTATCATCTGAGCTATTTTTTTATTCCGAACGCACTTTGGGTGCATGTTTGTACCTGGCCAGTACAAGGGGCCCCCAACCACCTCCTCGTTGGCGTTCCGTCACAGGAGGATTGGTTTGGTGTGTTTTCACAGCATCTTCGACCCTTCAACTACCTTCGATGTGTTACTCGTTCTGATCAAAGCACCGGGTGTTTGTGGAATGTCATAACGGCTGCCCGTCGTACATACGGCAGCAGAACGCGTCCGAAACAGTAGTGACAATGACAAGGCAGCATACTGCACGCAGCATCGAACATCACCAGACACATTTCATTGAAAGCAGTATTCAGCGCATCCTGTGAGCTGTTTATAGCTTGCTGCTCGCCGCCGCAGTCGTCAATGCATTACTCAGCTGCTGCCTTTGCCAAAGGCACTCGTGCGGCAAGTGCGGCACTCGACACACAGCCTCATGTGCAGCACCACTGCCCTGCCTCACACTAGCAGCCTGAGCAGCCTCCAGCATGTGTTGTGAACCGCCTGCGCGTCTGTCAATCAACACACCGCCTGCTCATGTTGCACATGTGGTACCTCAGCCGTATGAACATCACCTTGCTAGCAGCGCTGCTGACAGCAGTGTACCCTGCTGCTGCTGAAAAGCCACCGTGTGGTGCTCCCGCTGCTGCTGCTGCTGCTGCTGCCGCTGCTGCTGCTGCACTATCCGTAGCAAATTCTGCATTGAGTGCTGGTGCATATGCTGCTCCAAGTAGCCAATGCTGCAGGAACGCAGGCAGCTGCGAGCAGCAGGCTTCTACTGCCTGCCTGTTGCGCCGTGCCAGACGCTGCAGAAGGTCTGAAGCCATGACAACACACCGTTGCAGCTGCTGCTGCTCCTGCTGCTGCTCCTGCTGCTGCTCCTGCTGCTGTCCTGACTGCAGCCACAGCGTTGCTGCAAGAGCACTGGCAAGCTCAGGTGCGTGCTGCACCAGCCAATCGCGCCCATTGCTGGTGCGGGGGATACTTGCAATCAGCTGCATGGCATGCACTTCTCCACACAAGCTGTCCTGCAGGACTTGCAGCAGCGCCAGTGATGCATGCTGCTGCTGCTGCGGCTGCAGAACTTGCTCTGCCCGCTGCCGCCATAGCAGCGCTAGCAGTTCACGTGCAGTGCTAGGCAGTGTAACTCCAAGCGAGTCTTTGGTATCTGTGATTTGGTAGGCGGCCATCAGCTGCTGCAGGATGCTGGGGTCAGCCAGCGCAGCAGCTACTGCTGAGGGCGCTGAGAATGGCCGTGATATCATCACATCCAGCAAACCCAGGCTATGAGCAACCACAGCACTGCTGGCCACCCCAGGCCGGCAGCAGGCACAGTCAAGGGTTGAGTTGGCCGTGATGCTGCTGCTGCCGCTGCTGCTGCTGCTGCTGCTGCTGCTGGTGCGGCTGGCTTGCAGCAGCAGCTTCGACATGACTGCTCGCAGCACTGGCTGTGGTGCGGCCAGCACCCAGCCACCCCAAAGTGACTGCAGAGCATACTCCGTCACATGTTTGTACTCTGCGCCTGGCCGAGGCGCGCATGCCAACAGCAGCTGCGCTAGCAACACATGCTGCTGCTGCTGCTGCTGTGCCTGCTGGCCTGATGATGCTGGAGGCTCGCAGTCACAAGCTGCCGCAGTGCCGCTGCTGCTGCTGCTGCTGCTGCTGCTGCTGCTGCTGGGTGCTTGCTGCTGCTGTAGAAGGGATGACAGCATATTCAAGGTGTCGGCTTTCATGCGCATGCTGGGCCGCTTGAGTGCATCCGCTGCTGCTGCTGCCAGTGAGGTGTCTGCATAATCGTGCAGCAGGTGCAGCAGCCCCCACAGCAGGTGCACAGCCTGTGGCAGTGCAGCGGCTGCTGCGCCAGCACTCAGCTCTGCATCGCTGCCTGCGCCCAGCCACAGCTGCAGTACATCCGGCAGCAGCTGCTGCTGCTGGTGTCGCAGCACCTGCTGCAGCATATGTGTTTGCAGCTGCTGCTGCCAGTTCTGCTGCTGCATGTCTAACTGCGACACTCGCGGCAGCAGTTGCAGCAGGCCTGGCAGCAGCTGCTGCTGCTGCGGGCCAGGTGGCAGCAGCAGCTGCTGCAGGGGCACGCCAGGGTGCTGCTCATCACCTAGCAAGTTGCACAGCGCTGCCAAGCTGTACACCTGGCGTGCCTCGAGCTGCGGGTGCAGGTGCTGCTGCTGCTGCTGCTGCTGTTGCTGCTGGTGGTTGAACGAAGGCATTGACGTGGCAGCTAGCAGCAGCGATGGTGCATTCGCCACCAGCAGATCGCGGTCTGCGGGGCACCCGTTAGTCACAATCCAGCAGAGCTGCGCTGCAGCTGCCGCCAGCCAGCCGTTGCGCCGCACCTCTGCTGCTGCCCGCTGCAGAGTTGCTGCAAGGCCTAAAGCAGCTGCCTCTTCGCTGGAGCTGAAGCCGATGTTCTTCCACAGGACAGCCAGCGTGTCCGCTGCTGTTTGTGCAGCATGACTGCCGGTGCTGCTGCTGCTGCGGCGGCGGCGGCGGCTGCTGCCGCCAAGCACCTCCAAGAGCAGCCACTGGCAGCGCGGCTGTGCCAACACACCCCGCACCGCATCTTCGGTGCAGGTTGTGAGTTGCTTTTTGCTGATGCGGTTGACTGCAAGCATAGCTGCTGCTGCAATGCTGGGCTCGCTGCTGCTGTCGATGTAGATGCTACAATTTCTTGTCACCTGAAGCAGCAAATGCAGCAGCTGCTGCATCTGTGCTGCTGTTGCAGCTGTTGTCATGCTGCACACCTTGTAAGCAACACGTGCAGCTGCTGCTGGGCTCGCTGCTGCTGATGGCAGTCGCGGGGACGCTTTCTTGGCTGCTTTGCCAAGCTTGTGCTGCTGGTGCTGGCGCCGGTTCTGCTGCTGGTGCAGCATGAGCCGCAGCATCATTGCGGGATCTGCTAGCAGAGCCAGCAAAGCCTGAACACACACGCATCAGAAACATACAAAGTGATTTGCTGTAGCAGAAAGGGTACCAGCGTTTAGCTGAGCACTGCTGCTCTGCCGTCAACATGCCATGCTAGTGATTGCATAGCTGCTGCAACTGGCCTGGATCAGCACATCATGTGTTTGTATATACCATTGCAGGCGTATAGGCAGCTTGTGCAAGGCATATGTAGTGAAGCTGCATGAACACACCACCAATCATGCTCGTTGGTTGCAGGCAATGCCAGCGTGGTGCAGCTACATGTGTTTGATCTTCATTGTTTCTGCTTCAAGGGCATTCACCTGCTCAGGGGCTGCCTGTAGGGCCGGCTCCACAAGCTGCTGGACAGGCCTGCGCAGCAAATCAGCTGCGACTGCTCGTACCAAACTGCTGCTGCTTTTCTTGCAAGCATCCTCCAGCAGATCCCTGCTGCCTGTCTGGCATATGATGAGCCCGCAGCTGTATGAATGGGGTCCAGCTGCCTTGAAGAGGCAGCTCAGGGCTAATGCTGCTCCTTCAGAAACGATTTGGCTGCTGCTGATCCTGCTGCTGCTGATGCTGCGGTAGCTGAGGTAGCAAATTCTAATGGAGCGCAGCGAGACATTGTTATGTCGTAGTGCGATCTGCAGCAGGCGCAGCAGCAGCTCCTGCAGCTGATCCCAGCTGGCCTCTGCTGCCGTGCGCAGCAGCAGCTGCAGGGAGGGAGGCTGAGGATCTGCTGATGTCGTATTGTGCAGCTGCTGGTCCTGCTGTTGCTGCTGGTGGCTGTTCGAGGCTGGTTGAAACACAGCAAGGTGCGCTCCAAGACTCCAGCAGCAGCCAATCCAGGCCACGGCCTGGGGCTTCCAACAGCTGCTTGAGCGCCTGCAGCAACAGCTTGACCGTTGAGTGACTGCTAGTATCAACACCGGCAGAGGACGCCAGCCCTGCAGTCGTCCTTGCATTTGCTGCTGTGGTTGCCCACCTCTGAAGGCGGGTAGCCTATCATCGACGCCAGTTGGCTTGAAGCCTCCATCTAGGGCTCCCTGCTTTGTGAAATAGTTCTGTTGACTTTGATTCAACATTAAATCACCCACGAATTGCTGCCCTGTCGTGGATGAGTTGCTGATGACGCAGAGCTAGCGGGCCAGAAGGTGGGCCACCGGCATGAGACTGTGCAACTGCTGTTAGTGGGGTTTCGATAGAATTCTGCGACAACTTGTCTGAAGCGCGGCGTCGAACGCCAGTGCGGGGTGAAACAGAAACCCTAACATTGTACCCTTTACCGAAAGAATGACTGAGTGCTCAATGCGAGAAATTGCCCAGCCAGCGTTCAATGATAGGCGAAACACGTAACTCCACAGCAGTGACACCAACGCATGTAGCACTGCTCCTGCTCAAGTTTGCACACTGTCAATGTCAGCAGTGTATGGGACTGCACACAGAGACGGCAGCACCAACACCTGGTCACAACGCTGCTGGCACCAATCAACACCATGCGATTATAAGCAGAACCGGGTGTGGTTATGCACGTCTTCACTCGCCCTACAGGCAGCGGTCACGCACCAATCACCGCTTCTCATATGCAACCCTAACAAACAACACAGCACAAATGAAGCTGTCATCAGTAATATGAACTGATATTTCGGCAGCAGCGCATTTTGCAGCCCATGCATATCCTAAACGTAAAGTGTGCTTGTTCACTCGCACCGCATCAACTGCTGCTGCAAGCCGTGGTGAGCGCTGCTGCTAGCCGCCAGCGCGTCAAGCGCACTTGCCAACTGCTGCCTTGCGGCAGCGCTGCCCTGCACCCCACCACCACACCTCAGGCCACCCCACGGCTTGGCACCACCACTGTGTGCAGCAAATGCATGCCTGCGAGTGCTGAGTCGAGACAGGGCTGCAGCAAAGCGCACCACAGCCTCCCGCAGCTCAAACCATGCCTCTGGCAGCCGCTCTGCGCGCACAACAGCATAGGCTGCCCGCACCTTGCCAGCAATGCTGCGAAGAACGCCCCTCACTGCTGGCCCTGCGTCTATCAGGGTCTGCATGCTGCCCAAGACAGAGCCATTGTCCTGTGGGTGTGCCTGCTGCCACTCAACCTGCTGCAGCTCGCCAGGCAGCTCCGCTGTCTTGCACAATGCGCGTACGCGTGGTGCCATCAGCAGTGCACTGCCCACGCTGCTGCAAACAATGCGCTCCAACAGCCCCAGCACATCTATGGACAGCCATACATGGCCTACAAAAGCAATGCGCACCGCCTCTGCCAGCGACTGCACATGCCACTGCTGCAGCACCAGCGGCTGCGCGCCATCTACCACGGCCTGCTGCTGCTGCTGCTGCTGCTGCTGCTCAGTGGCCTGCCCTTCACCTGCTTGTGGCCACTGCTTGTCTGCAACAGCAGCTAACACAGCAACAAAGTCTCTCGCACGAACGTCCTGGCTGCTGCTGCTGTCACGCACCACCCTTATCAGCGCATCAAAGCAGTGCTGCTGCGACAGCACCTGGCACCCTGCTGGCTTGCTAGCACAAAACATAAGCACAGCACCCACATGGTATGCAGGGCGTACAAAGTACCAGTCATTGGTTCTACAGGCAGCCCACTCCAGCAGCGACAGCAGCTCCTCGATCACCTGCCTGTTGCAGCAGGCCTGCTCTAGCACCTGTTCTGGTGCTTTTATCCATGCATTGATAAGCAGATCACAAGCGGCGCAAACAGCAAGCGATGCACCCCGAATCCTCATCACTGCCAGCAGCAGGCTGATGTGCTCAAAGACAGCAGGGCCAGGCTCGCAGGGCTCACTCAGAGACGCGTCCTGCATGATGCTTTCAACTACTCTGAGTGACAAGCTTGCAACTCCCTCGCACCATGCACCGCCGTTGTCAGGCCCCACACACTGCTCACATTCGGGTGCAACGGGTGACATGCTGCCCTGTACCGCCACTGCTGTGTCACCATCACTGGTGCTGCCTGCAAGAGCAGCACTGCAGCTGCCTGAGACAACACCGCTGGCACCGCCACCTGTGCCGCTGCCCCTGCTACTGCCGCCGCTGCTGCTGCCACCTATTGTCATGGGTCTGAGGTGTGGCGGCAGTGCTGCCAGCAGCAGCGCCCTGATGTTTGGTCCTGTGGCCAGCTGCTGCCGGCCTGCCTCATGCCGTGCCAGGGCAGACACCACACGTGCTGCTGAGCATGCAGCATATGCCTCCGGCTGCTCTGTAGATGCGTCACCACCCAAGCCTTGCTCAACAGGAGCTGCCGATGCTGCCGTTGCTGCTGCTGCTGCAACCACTGCTGCGTGCGTTGGAGCAGCAGGAGCACCTGCACTTGTAGCTGCTGTCAGCAAGGCGCTGCTGCCAGGCGCACACTGCTCTCCCAGCATCACCTGCAGCAGGAAGCTCCAGTCCTGCTGCAGGATGGCCTCCACAAAGTCCGACGAATACGAGCAGTTACACATGCTGCTAAGCAACCTCCAGGCTGCACCTGCAGCTGCTGCCGTGGTAGGCGCCCCTGGCCGCACTGCTGCCAGCGCAGTAGCAGCGTGCTGCAGCAGCTGCTGTCTGGCTGCTGGCGCTTCTGCAACACCTGCCAGCACTACCTCAAGTGTGTATGTTGCTGCATCCCCCTGCCTTAATGCTGCAGCCACTAGCTGCTGCAGAGCTGCTGCTATCTGCGGCTGCGCTGCTACCTCCTCCACCTCCCACAGCAGGTAAAACAGCTGAACCCCTGCATACTGCTCCTTCTGCTGCTGATGCTGCTCTGTAGTACAAAAGTGCAGCAGCACCTGCAGCAGCTGCTGCAGGCGTCCCTGCTGTGTGAGCAGAGACAGCAGCACTGGATGGGCTGGTGCACCTGGCAGCAGCAGCTCGCTGCACAACGCATTCACTGCAACTGTCGCTGCTGATGCCAGGTGCACATGCTTTTCCAGGGAAGCCTGCTTGCAGCCTGACTCCTGGCACTCCATGCAGGAGCCACTGCTGCTGCTGCTGCTAGCACTGATGAGCTGCAGCGGTGCCGTTACCAACTGGCAGAGCAGCTGATCGTCAGCACCACACTCGGTTGCGGCTGCTGTAAAGAACAATTGAACAGCACCCCCGAAGGTGTGGGTGTGCCATATTACAAGCAACAGTTCATCAAACAGTGCTCTGCTGCCGTTTGCGCAGCTGTTTGCATGTAATGCTGCTGTCCTGCACTCCTCTTCCTCCAGCTGCTGCTGCTGCTGCTGCTGCTGCCAGCCAAGCGCAGTTGCCAGCACTTCTGCAAGGGCTGTACCGTAAAAACTCTGCAGCACTTGCACCTTGGCTGCCTGGTGCAGCTCAGCAGCTGCCTCTTCAGCTGCACTGCGCAGCTGCTCTTCTTGACTGTCCACCTGCTCTGGCTCAACTTCGCTGCACAGCAGCAGCTGCAGATACGCCACTGCACTGCTGCTGTCGTCCCTCGATGCGGTCTGCACGCTACAGCTGTCCTGAAGTCCAAGTCCATCAACTGGTGCTGCTGCAGCCGCCGCCGCCGCCGCCGCCGCCGCTGTTGCTGCTGCTGCTGCTGGTGCTAACACGCTAGGTGAACCAGGCGCCGCAGTCTCCGCAGGTGCATCTATTGCTGGACCAAGCAGCCAGCGCTGCAGGAAGCCAGGCAGCTGCTGGCAGCAGGCTGCCACTGCCTGCCTGTCATGCTTTGCCAGCCTGCAGAGTAGGCTGGAAGCCCAAAACACACGCCCAGCAAACTGCTGCTGCTGCTGCTGCTGCTGCAGTTCAGGTTGCAGCCAAGGCTGTGCTGCAGCAGGTGCTGTCAGCTGCGCAGCATGTTGCAGCAGCCAGCTGATGCCATTACTGCTGCTGGTGAGTTTCTTGATCAGCCGCATGGAGCGCGGCTCACCAGCCAAGCTGCTTTGAAGGATCTGGAGCAACGCCTGTGACGCATACTGCTGCTGGTGCTGGTGCTGCTGCTGCTGCTGCCATCCATGTGCTGGCGGCCAATGGTGCAACAATACTGCAAGCAGGCTGTCTGCAGTGCTATGCAGCCGGCTGTCTGAGCCCTGGTGCATTGCCATCAGCTGCTGCAGGATGGCTGGCTCAGCCAGGACAGCTGCTGCTGCTGGATGCGCTGAGAAGCAGTGAATACACAATGACTTCAACAGCCTCAGACTCTCTTGAGCGATGACAGCAATGCTGGCATAGCCGGAGGCAGATCCAGGCTCAGGTCTGCTGCTGCTGCCGCGGGTGACTCGCAGCAGCAGCTCTGAAAGGACTGCTTGCAGCACTGGCTGCGGCGCAGCTCGCACCCAGCTACCCCACACGGCATCTGATGCACACCTACTGAAACCAAGGCGCCATGCAGGTGGCGCACATTCGCACAGCAGCTGCACCAGCAGCATGTGCTGCTGCTGCTGCTGCTGCTGCTGCGAGGGTAGCTGTGTCTGCTTGCTGCATGCTGCCGGCTGCTTGCAGGAAGGCCCTGCCTCAGTGTCGCTGCTGCTGCCGCTGCTGCTGGATAGAAGCACCTCAGGCAAATTGAATGCAAGCTGGTCCATCACCATCGCCTTTGCGTTCAAGCTAGGAATTCTGAGTGCGTCGGCTGCTGCTGCTGCCAGTGTGCTGTCTGCACCAAGGCACAGCATCGGCAGCAGCCCTAGCAGCAAGTGCGCAGCCTTCGGCAGTGCAGCAACCTGTGCAATCTCATAGTTTTCTTCGTTGAGGCTGCCCCCATCTAGCCAAGGCCATAGCAGGCCAGGCAGCACCTCCAGCAGCTGCTGGCCGGGTGGCAGCAGTTGCTCAGCTGGCACGCCAGGGCGCTGCTCATCACCCAGCAGGTTGCACAGTGCAGCCAGGCTGTACACCTGGCGGGCCTCAAGCTGGGGGTGCAGGTCCAGTGCTGCTGCTGCTGCTGCTGCTGCAGCTGACTGACGAACAGGATACTTGCCGCAGCTTCCAGCAGCGAAGGGGAATGGGGAAGCAGCAGGTCGCGCGCTGCACTGCATTCAGCCTTGGATGCAGTCCAGCAGAGTTGTGCTGCAGCTGCTGCAAGCCTGCCATTGCGTTGCACCTCTTCTGCTGCCTGCTCCAGGGTTGCTGCGTAGCTTGGAACACCTGCAACTAGCGCACTACTCACTTCTATCCCATTCCAAAGGACAGTCAGTGTGGCTGCTGCGGCGCACGCAACACTGCTGCTGCTGCTCGCCAGTGCTTCCATAAGCATCCACTGGCAGTAGGGCGTTGCTAGAACGCGAAACACAACACTTTAATGCAAACTTGCTGGGTCAATCTTGCTGATGGCTGCGACTGCCAGCATTGCTGCTTCTGCCACGCTGGGCTCGCTGCTGCTGCTGCTGCCAGCTGCTGCAGCATCAACTGCTATCTGAAGCAGCAGGTGAAGCAGCTGCTGCTGCTGTGCTGGGGTTGCTGCCTTCATGATGCTGCAGACCTTGCTGCTGACCGCTGTATATGCTGATGAGAATAACAAGGCTGCTGGCCTTGGCGGGGATGCTGCCGCACCTGCTGCGTCCCTCGACTGCTGCCGTCGCTGCTGCTGCTGCCGCGCTTGGTGGTGGTGGTGGTTCAGCAGCAGTTTCAGCAGATTCACAGGATCTGCGATCATCGCTAGCCGTACCTGCATACAGTGCATGCAAGAATTCAAAAAAGCAGCAGTGTCAGCAGCTTGGCCTCACGGCAGCATGGGCAACAGAATCAAAGCTCTTTTGCAGGCATATGTTGACACAGCAGCCACCGTCAGCTGTGTCGGTTGCCGCTACCAACCTCAAGTGCAGTGCTAACCAGGCAATTCCGTGAGTGTTGCGACATGCTGCTGCCGAAGCCAGCGCAGCATGCATGTGCCCTGCAGCTGTACTCATCTGCTCCGCAAAAAAAGTTACCTGCATAGCCGAAGCCGAACTAGGATTTAAAGGGTAACAGCACAGTACGCGGCCCCTACCTGGTGTGGGAAGGCATACAGCGCAGGCTGCAGCAGCTGCTCCACAGGCCTGCTCAGCAGATCATCTGCGACTGCTGCCACAAAGCTGCTGCTGCTGTTCCTGCAAGCATCCTGCAGCAGCTGCCTGCTACGTGGCTGGCACAGGATGAGCCCACAGCTGTACGCATGTGGTCCAGCACACCAACACAGGTAGCACATGGCTACTGCTGCTCCTTCCACCACATTGCTGCTGCTTGCTGCTGCTTCTACTTCTCTTTGTGCTGCTGCTGCTGCTGATGATGAGTAGCGAGGGTCTTTGCGCCGTCCTGCTGTGATCTGCAGAAGGCGCAGCAGCAGCTCCTGCAGCTGATCCCAGCTGGCCTCTGCTGCCATGCGCAGCAGCAGCTGCAGGGAGGGAGGTTGAGGAACTGGGAGCGTTGTGATGTGCTCCTGCTGATGCTGCTGGTGGTGCATGGCTTGCAGGACAGCATCTTGGTGTTGCTGCAGTTCCAGCAAGAACCAGTCCAGGCCCCGACCTGGGGCCTCTAACAGGTACTTGCGGGCCTGCAGCAGAACATACAATCACTGTAATGAAACTGAACAAGGGTTGCACCTTGTGAACCAGGCAGTGGCCTTGCTGTTGCAGTTGCACACCTTTGCAGGTGGGTATGCCCTCATCGACCAAAGCTGGCTCGAAACCTCCATCTAACGTCTTCGGCTTTGCAAAATACGCTTGGATGCTCGTTTGAAAGATCAATCGCACATGGACGGCCTGCCCTGTCGCGGGCGAGGTGTTGCCTGCGATGGTATCAACCTAGGGCCAGTGATGGTTTGAGACTAACGGTGATTGGCAGCAAAAAGCTGTCAGCGAGAAGCTGACGATTTGTGGCAAGACAGCTGCTGCGAGTGCGCGCCTTAGGGCAGGGATGACTCACATGCAGACGCAGTATCACAGATACAAACGCCAAAACCCTAACATGTGAATGTTACAAGTTGTTGATCAGTTAAGTACCCACCACAAACAATGTTACATGCTGTTTACCAGCTGAGTACCCGCCACACACAGCACGCACGTCAAGGCCGCTGCACAAGAAGTTGGCCGATGGCCTTGATGCTGTGGCTTGATGGCTAACATGATAATGAAGGCTGTTGCACAAGCGGCTGAACCACACTTCTGCAAAACAGCTGCATGTAGGCAGCAGCAGCAACAGCAATCTGAAGAGAGATGCCCACGTGGTGGCTAGGCTGGATGAACAAGCTTCTAAATGAGGCTTCAGCCTTCGCGCATGTAACCCCTGACTGAAAGGAACCATGCAAGCAACTCAATGACGACCGCACAATGGCAGCCAAACCAAGAAAGAGCTGAACCAGTGACAGCGCCCACACTGCGTGCTGTGGATCACAAACATATGTATCACTGCTGAACACACGTGGACTTTCAGTGAGGCGAATGGTAACAGCAGAAGCACAAGATGCACCTAAGCTGGCCTGCAGCAGCAGTCTTTAGCCATGCCGCTGCCGCATCCTCAGACCTGCAACTTAAACCCAAGCAGCACAAGGCAGCTGCAGAGCCGCACCTGTAGCTGGCTCTTGCGCCATGCGCCGTTGGCACAACCTGCTCGACACTACACAGCACTAAATCAACCAACGCATGCATCTACACCTATACACCTCGACCTCCGGCTGATGATGTCAACGGCTGCTTGCACAGACCGCTGCTGCTGCAGCCAGCAACGGAGCAGCTGCTAAACAAGCACAATCCTCCCAAGTGTCCAGCTTACTGCCACTCCTTGGCGTGAGACCCACTGCCATGCGCCAGCACAGCTGCTGGCTGCTGCCGGCTAGCGCTTGAGCTGCAGGTATGGGTCTGCTGCTGCTGTCAGCACGTCCCAGCGCTCCTCCTGGTTGTAGGCCAGGCAGCGTGACAGGAAGGCGCGGCCCTCAGCAGACACAGACGGCTTGGCGGGGAACTGCACCTGCGAGCAGGAAGCCGAAGCAGCAGAGAGGCAGCAGACCAGACGCACAGGCTGGAGTCAGTAGTGCGCGCAGGTGTGTCTGTGTCTGTGTATGTGTGGGCGTGACTCCGTGCAGGCGTTTGCAGCTCTGTTGACTAATACCACTGCTGGTGTAGCTTGCGTGTTCTAGCGTGCAAGGCAGTAGCAGGGCAGGCGCCAGACGGCAGCACACAGCTGGTCAAGCTTGGTCAACCATGGTCAAAGTTGGTCAAACTTTGAACAGCAAAGCATGACCTACTGCAGCAGCCTCACCTGCCGCGCGTTGAGCATCACGCCGTCCCTGTAGATCTGCTCCTGTGTGAGCCCCTCGCCAAAAGGCCGCTTCCCGTACAGCATCTGGTACAGGATTACGCCAGCACTCCACACATCAACCTTGTTGCTGATCCTGGGCGCACCCCCGGCCCCTGCTGAGGGTCCTGCTCCTGCTCCTGCAGGCATTCCAACACCGCCCATACCGCCTGCTGCAGCGCCAGCAGCTGCACTGCTGCCTAGGATGCCAGGTGGCAGGAGGCCGCCTGCTCCTCTGCTGGCTGCTATGGTGTTGTTGCTGCTGCTGTTGCCTGCTGCGAAGCACTCTGGTGGGAGGTACCAGTAGGTGCCTGCCCCCTGGCTGGTCAACTCCATGCCCATAGTTTGACCGTCCTCGACAACCTAGCAGCAGCATACAGCGAGCCGACAGTACACACCCCACATCAGTATACATCACATCGGCGTAGTTGCCAAGCATTTGGACCAAGAAACAGAGCAGGTCTGTAGATACTTCTATGCAAGGCGAATCCGTGGATACCAGCTTGCTCACCTTGCTCAGGCCGAGATCTGTGCGATCTTGACTATATTCCCAGGCTGTCAAGCAGGATGTTACTGTACGACACATTTGTGAATAAAAATAAGCTGACTCCACAAAGCAGCTGTGCTGGCCTGCTCACTTTGCTGAGGCCAAAGTCGGTGATCTTGACCGTGCCCAGGCTGTCAAACAGTATGTTGGCAGGTTTCAGGTCATAGTGGATCACGCGCGGCCCAAACCCTGCCTCCCCGCCAGCGCCACTGCTGCTGTTGGGCGCCCTGTTGAGGTATGCTAGGCCTGCAAACACCTGAGCGATGAGCGCACGCGCCTCCCGCTCTGGCAGCGTCTGTTGATGACAGAACAGGTGCAGCGTAACACAGGCAGCGGCAGAGTGTCAAGCACCAGATGAGTCAGGTTGCTTGGCGCAAAGATTGTTGACACCACTGCGCAAGTGCACAGAACTCACACATCACAGCAGCACAACCACAAGCAGCTGCTTTTAAACAGGGTGATGCTGATCTGCATGGTGTTGCTGCAGCTGCACTTATCCCGCTGCCGGTAAATCCAGAGCAAGCAGCCTGTGCTATGCGTCCTCCTGTGCTGCTGCTGCTGCTGCTGCTGCTGCTGCTGTTGTTGCCGCTGCAGCTGGTAAGCGACAGCCAGCTGACCACCTAAAGAAACAGTTGTGCCACAGTATGTGTGTAGTCTAGTTCACTCACGTGGTGCTGCTGCAGGTGTGCCTCCAGGTCCCCTCCCTCACACAGCTCCAGCACTGTCGCAAAGGTGGTGTTGTCCACCTGAGGTACAGCAGCAGCAGCACAGGCGCAGGCACAGCTCGCGCCACCGACTGTGACTTGAACAAAGCATGCCGAGCAGCCACAATTCCACAGGTATAATTTGCGCAGCTAGCAATTGACGAGAGGCAATGTTTGCTTGCGCCAGAACAGAGGTCGACCCAGCTGAAGCACGCAGATCTATCGCCAGGCATCTCATTCATCATCATGCCAACAACTCAAGCACCTCAAAGATGTCAGACAGCGACACGATGTTGGCGTGCGCCAGCGCCCTGTGGATGTAGCACAAACAAACCGACATGTACGTGCATCCCATTCAAACTGCTGTTGCACGAAACCCACCTCGAAGATGTCGGAGAGTGACACGATGTTGGTGTGTGCCAGCGCCTTGTGTATGGTGTACTCGCGCACCGCGTGGCGCACGTAGCTGGCCTTGCGCGACTCGCTCCAGGTGCTGTTCAGCTGGTGGATCTGCAGCCATAGCATACAACAGCCCCGCGGCCGGCACGATGCAGCGAAGACGAGTGAGCAGAGAAGGGCGCAGGCAGGCGAGTGACTACCACAACAGATGAGTGCCGCAGTGGAGCTGACCATCCACTCAGCATTCACTGGCAGCACGCAACAGTTGCAAAAAAACGCTGCAGCAATCAATGCACATGCCCTCGCCAACACACGCACCAAGCTACCTGCAGCGCTCCACCAAGACCAAATTGATAAGTGACATCTTATAGCCACCCACACCCACCTTGACGGCCACAAACTTGAGCGACTGTGTGTCGTACGCTTTGTGCACCTCGCTGAAGCCGCCCCGCCCCAGCAGCGCCGCCAGCACGTAGCGGCGGTTCAGCAGCGGCTGCCCTTGAAAGCGGCTGCCCTCCTCGTCACGCAGCCGCTTCAGCTGCCTGCAGCAGCAGTGGACAGTGGGGCATGAACAGGGGAGTGGCAGGAGTTCAGTTTTGTTCGGTGGCTTCAGAGGGGGGCCACATCCTTGTCACGCATCCACGTCAGCTGCCCAATGCCAAAGAATGTGCTGATGAGCGTCTGGAGAGGCAGCGCAGATGTGTATGCAGCAAAGTGGGTATGCAGCAGCGGCTGGGTCTGGAAGCAAGAGCCCTCCTTGCCACGCGCACAAATCAGCTGCCTGCATCGAACCCTGGACCCCTGCACCCACCTGAGGTGGCGCATCTTGTCCATGCCCAGGCGCTCCTCCTCCTTGGACAGCAGCTCCTCCTCACGCCGCAGCACCGACAGCCGCACCTGGGGGCAGCAGCAGCAGCAGCAGCAGCAGCAGCAGCAGCAGCAGCAGCAGCAGCAGC
>RWJK01001907.1:5784-103316 GCA_004335835.1 Scenedesmus sp. ARA3 | reverse complement strand
CAGCAGCAGCAGCAGCAGCAGCAGCAGCAGCAGCAGCAGCAGCAGCAGCAGCAGCAGCATGCCCAGCAAGCAGGATCAGTCACACACGGCACAACTGCAGCAACTTTGCAAATAGTTGTGTGCAATAGGCCATGTATGTTTGGCAGCACATGTGTATGTACAGCAAGAACACAAGCCACCAGCAAGGCCGGCAGGCTGCTGCAACAAAACATGACATCATCCATTGCCTTGTTTTGTGGCTGATGCCCCTTACAAGCAGCCGCACACAGCAGCACAGCAACAGGCCAGCAGCTGCACACCGCAGCAGGGCCTGCCAGGCAGCAGCCACACCCACCAGCTATTGCTGCCACCTGGCCTTGTCCCCATGCTCACCATGAATGACAGCCGCTTGCTTGCAGTCAGCCACTCAGCCAGCTGCTTCACTGGCTGGCAGCCAGCAGCATCAACCTTAAATGAGGCCAGCTGCAGCGCCGCGCCACCAACCCCACCAGCACCCCCAGCAGCAGCAGCAGCAGCAGCAGCAGTGCCGGCAGCAGGTGGGGCTTTGCAGGTCGGCCGGCCAGTGCTGCTGCTGCTGCTGCTGTTGGCAGCAGCAGCAGGAGCAGGGCCAGTTGCTGCTGCCACGCACAGGGTGCCGTTCTGTGAGGCGATGCACATGTCTCTGATTAGGCTGTGCCAGCTTCCTGCAGGACACTTTGCAGGAGCACAGTCCGCTGATGCGTCACTGATTCTGTTGATGAAGTTACTGGTGCCTAACTTTGTGCTGCTGACATTTGCGCAGGCGGGTAGGCATGCCCTGGCCCCAGCTGCTGCACGTGTGCCAGCAGGGCAGCGCATGCAAGCTGTTGAGGCAACTGCCAGGCTGACTTCGTTCTTGGCTGCATTGCACATGGTGCACTGCTTGCCCTGCAAGGCAGCGCCGGCTGGGCACAGCAGGTTGTGTGCCATGGTGCTGCTCCAGCCGGCTGGCTTGGAGGGGTCTGGGCGTGCTGTGACGCTGTTGTTAGATGCAAAGCCTGCCCAGCTGCCTGCTGCAATCTGCCAGGTGAAGGTGCAGCCGGTTGTAGGCAGGAAAGCCTGCAGGCAAACACAGCAGCAGCCAGGGCGGGGGACTTTTGAGTTGACATCGAACAGATAAGCTGTGTCTGACAGTCATATGGTCATGTTACAGTTGTCATCCGGCAGCGCTTCTTTCGTGACGGTCAAGTTGGCTGGAGACAAGGTCTTGTTGCCCTGCCGTAGAATTGGGACGCATGCAGCTGTCAAGGCCTTGGACAAGCAGATCAGCAGGCTGTTCCTCACTAGCCTAGCTGCGTCAATTCACTTCACGATAGGTTGTGCACACAGTCAATGCAAAATAACAAACTGAGGCTCATGCTGCTGCTGATGCCCCTAACCCCCACCTTGAAGCCATGTGCTGTCATGCTGATGTTGTATGGGGCCAGGTTGACAGCCGTTGAGTTGTCAAGCAGGGCATATTGGTGGGGCAGCAGGAAGGGCAGCATCTGCAAGGAGACACAGCAACAGCATGGCAAAACAAAGGGGGATGGGTATGCTATGCAGCAGCAGCAGTGCTGCAGCAGAGTCGGGCGGCATGTGCCGCCTGTTGCAGCATGCCTGTTTCACAAGTGAGGATATTCACAGGTGGCAGCTGCAGCAGTGCACACAGGCTAAATCGTGTCTGGTGTGCTGCCTTTCTAGTCCTGCCCCATGTCTCAGCCAAGTGGACTGCTCCACAGAGCCACCAGCGCTCTGCAGCACTGCTCCTGCTGCTGCTGCCCGCCCTGCTCAGCAGTGCCGCTGCCGCCCACCTGACGCAGGCCCTCGCTGGTGTTGCTCACATTTTATCAGTGCTTGCAGCAAGCAAATGCTGTCAACTGTGTCGCAAGCAGTGATAGCAGGCCAGTTCGGCCTCCAAACTAAAACAGCGCACCTTGCGCAGGCCCTGGTGTTGCGCACGTGGTAACAATACTTGCAGCAATCAAGTGATGTCCGACAGTTGGTGGCCAACTGTGTCGCAAGCAGTGACAGCAGGCCAGTCCCACCTCCAGACTACAAACACACCTTTTTCAGGCCCTGGCTGGTGTTGCGCAGCGGCGTCAGATCAGGGCCCGGCATAGCCCAGGGCGCCGCCGGGCTGCTGTCCTGGCGCTGTGACAGCTCAACATCCCAGCTCTGGTAGCTCTGCGCCTTTCCTGCTGCATCTTTCCAGGCAATTTGAGGTGAGGCTGCATAGCTGAAAGGCAGCGCCGGGTTGCTGGCTGCTGAATTGGAGGCTGGGCTGATGGCCCAGTAGGAGGGTGGCTTGCAGGAGGGGCCCTGGGCAGTGATGATGAAGAGTCGGCTGTAGAGTGCTGCTACTGGTGAGGCCAGGCAGGCAGCAGGGGAAGCCTGGGAGAGCGAGAAGACAGCAGCCACCTCTGCAGCACCACAGACAGCGAGTTGCCGCGTGTTATTTGTTAGTTATAAAAGAAATATATGTCGAATTCGAGTGCTTGTACCGCTGTCGAGAGCTGCATGAGGCACTGCTGCTGTGCCAGGCCCAGTGCTGCTGCAGATGCAGGCTGGCAGCTGCGTACACCGGCGACGGTACTGCAAGCTTGACAGCGGTCATATCAGCTTTGCCAGTTGTATACGCATAATGTGATACGCAGAGCGTCGCTACTGCTTGCAGATCAGCAGGATGTCTTACTGCTTGTAGACGAGCAGCCTCTGTCTTCTACCGGTGTCAAACCGTTCCGTCTTCTTCCTCCCATCAGCTTCGACGATATGTCAATGACCCTGCTGCCCTGCACAGATACCAGCGCTGAGCACAACAGCAGCAGAGGCAACACGACCTTTGTGTCCATCTTGGCAGCGATGCTTGTGCGCTCAGAACGCACGAATAGTAGCTTAACTCGCAGTCATTGTCACTGATATAGTATCGAGCAGCTTTTGAAGGCACGCATGCTTCGGGTGACTGTGCGGGTGACACTGAAACTCCTACCACGCAAGGGACACTGAGTGTCGCGGAGTGACACCTCCTCACCAAGACACACAGTGCTTCTACACAGCGACCTGGCAGTGACTTTGGCAAGCCGACTGGTAGCTGAAAGTCACACGCATCCCCGATTGAGCTAGCATGCGTACCATGTTTGCTGCAGGTGTATACGCAACAGCAGTACTGCCGCAGTGGCGTCAACAGGCATTTGCATGTGTTGCTCCCGTGCAACTGCTCAGCGTGTCACGTTGTGGTGGGCTAGTCACTACAATGACAACCTTGAAGCCGGAGGCATATCAACACCGTTGCTGCCTGGTTCAAGCCAGCCCTACGCACTGCGTGGCACGCCGTGCATGCGGCATGCCCCCAGGCTGATGAGCCCTGTCATTGGCTCCCCAATTGGCGAAGTTACTCTTGTAACATCCAAATTGTGGAGATTTTGGGGTTCGGGGCGGAGGGGTTGAGGCAAGGTTGCCTTGCAATACATCTGCACTTCAGCGCTGGTGGTGTCACCAGGTCCACTTTGCTAAGCTGTCCACGAATTTCTGGCGGCCGCCGTCAGGTGCATAGCCGTAGCACAATCCAACGAAGGGGCTGCCCCGCAGTACATCTGCACTTCAGCGCTGGCGCCGTCACCAGGTCCACTTTGCTAAGTTGTCCACAAACTTCTGGCGGCCGCCGTCAGGCGCATAGCCGTAGCACACAGTGGCGCGCAGCGCCTTTGCTGCCCCAAAGCTGGGCAGCAGGCCTGACCCAGCCACCAGCGGGCCTGTGTACCTGCAGGGGCAAAGCAGCAGCAGCAGCAGCAGCAGCAGCAGCAGCAGCAGCAGGAGACAGCAGCAGATGCATACATGGTCAAGCTGCAACCACAACAATGCCAGGGTGATACTCGCAATACGTGGGCACTAGCCATGCCATTCTGGCAGCATGTGTCACGATAATGTCTTTGGGGGGTTGTGAGCCTGCTGCTGAGGCTGCTGTGGCACACTCAGGTGTCTCGTCATCAATCACCAACCAAGCCACAGTCTTCGACGCCCACTTCATTCGACTACTTCCATCTGCTTCACATGCTGAAAACCTGTGAAACGCCATGTTAACAGCACTCACGTGTCTGTGAGGTCCACCAGCATCATGGCCGGTTGCTGGCGGTTCCTGGCCGTGGTGCCAGGGCCATGGCCAGGGCAGTCCCCGCCGGCATTGAACGGCTCGCTGCTGCTGCTGCTGCTGCTGTCGTCAGTGCTGCTGCTGCTGTTGCTGGCATCACTGTTGCTGCTGCTGTTCAGCCAGGGCGCAGGGCTGCACTGCTGCATGTACACCGGCAGGGGCTTGCAGGAGAAGGCTGATGGGTCAATGATGTACTGGATGACGTACTGGTCAAAGGGACCAGGCGGTACTGCAGTGTATAGCAGCACAATGCAATACACCATTCGATGCAGTATTCAACTTGAAGCATGATGAAGGTGGTGAGGTTGACACCTTACCCTGTGCTCCGTCCCCCAACCCTTGACTTGCTGCGCAAGCCACCAGAATGCACCGAGCTGTTCATGCAGCACTGCATGTGTTACAGTGCTACTTGCTGCCTCACCGCCAGCTGGCAGCCGCCTGGGTCTGACAGCACACATTGCATCGAACTGCAGGCAGCAGCGGCATTGCTTGCGATGTGGTGACCAGCCGATCACCTGCATCTGGCACTTCAAAGGCCACCTAATGCGCAGGTTGCTGCTGCACAGTGATACTAACAATACCGCGTGGTGTCAATAGAGCACAGGAATGCTGCAGCACAGTGTTGCTTGCTACAGCACTGCTATCCGCCTTACCTGCATTTGGACCTTCAAACCCGGCAGCCAGCCACACCGTCTGCACCTGCCGCAGCCACTGCGTGCTGGCAGGGACAGGAGGATCCAGCCCTGGCGGCGGCCTGCACAGATGTAAAGGGACGAATTCATACAGCTCAAGATGTGACGTGATGGCAGTGTTGTTCAGTGTACCCTTCCATGCATACACAGAGAAAACAAGCCAGCAAGCTAGATCTAGCTGCCAAAGGCGTACCATTCACTGTATGTAAAGTTAGAGCTTTGTGTACACTTTGGTGCATGTAAGTGCAAGCAGTCAGGCCTTGCCGCACCGTATCATGCTGCTGTCCACCACAATGTTCTGGCCCGCTGTCGTGCTCAGGCTGGTCAGGCTCCAGTGCAGCAGCACCAGCTGCACTCCGGCGGCAGCAGCAGCGTGCAGCAGCACTGCTGCTGCCAGGGGGTCCATGAACACATTGAAGTCGGGTGGCGAGGGCCCACCATTTAATGTCATGGGTGCATCTGCAATGTTTTGTTCAACGAAACAGCGGCAGCGCGGCAGTAGCAGCAACGCATGTGCAGTTGAAGTCAGGGGGCGAGGGCCCGCCATTCAATGTCATGGGTGCATCTGCAGCGTTTTGAGACACAGCGGCAGAGCGGCAGCAGCAGCAGCAGCAGCGCATGCGCAGTTGCTGCCATGGAGCACCAGGCGTAACACAGCTACCGTTGTGTAAGTACATCGCAAAACACATGATACATGCGCAGCTTCAGAGCTGGCAGTGCTGTGGTAGAGCTGAAGCAACACATGCGCAGTCATGCATCTACCATGGTGCTGTGCAGTCTGAGAGCAGCCTGCAGTCTATGAGCAGCCTTTGGTATAGGAGCAGCCTTTTGTCATGTTTTTACATGCTGGAAGGGCGTTGTTGTGTTATAATCACTCGAGAGTAAATCCCAGCCACACCTGCTGGCTGTGAGCCCAGGAACACAACTGCCTCCACTGCCTGCTTGGCCAGGTCAGTGCGCCAGCAGACATGCTACGTCAGTGGTGGGGCCAAGCACAGCAATGTGCACCTTCCTGCGCTGCGCTGCTGCTGCTTGCAGGTCTGCCTTCATCTGGTGCACACCTAGGTTAGGCACCCTGCCTTGAAGAGCAGCAGCAGGTCTAGCTGCTGCTGCTGCTCCTGCTGCTGCTGCTGCTGCTGCTGCTGCTGTTTTGTTCTGTCACCTTCAAGCGGCTTGCCTGCTAGCAGCGGCAGACGCGTGACAAGCAGCAGCCAGGCACAACAGCTGTACAAGAGTGCAGGAGCTTGCCCGGTGTCAAATGTGAAGCGCGCTGGGGCAGCATTTGAAAACACCACAGCTCGTGCTATTGTAACGCTATTCTAACGCTGCTGCTGCATCTGCGCAAGTGTTTGCTACACAGGTATGTGCTAGCACAGGGCAGGCAGTACGCTGACTGCATCCTACTACGACTTCGCAGCTGCCGCTGTGACTTGTCACATGCCCAGCCAGCCTCTCACCACCACCACACACAAGTTTCCAGCCAGCCCACCATCTGTGCTGTTGTCCCAGTACAGTGCTGGCGGCTGGATCAGCAGGGGAACTGGCGGGCTGATCGCCCCGGGCACCACAGGAATATCTGGCCGCTGCTTCAGCTGGCCAACCAACCATAGCGTGACCAGCATCTCACTGGCTAGGTCTGCACTTGGGGTGAGGGGTCAGAGGAGCAAAGGTGGTGTCAAAGTGCTGCTCGTAAATCTGCATGTGATGGTGCCGGCTGGTGCAGAACATAGCTGTGTATGGTTGCGGCGGAGGAGTCGCCCGGTTGCTGTGTGAAATGGCTCAACATCCTGTTTTGCAGTGCTGCTGCTGCTGCTGCTGCTGCTGCTGCTGCTGCTGCTGTGAGGCTATGCTTTGTGTTGCTTCCTGTTTCCTTACCTGTGTTGCCGAATATTGGTATGATGCTCAGCACATCCAGGCTGGGGTGGTTGAGGGCCATGACAGTAGCCAGCGCATCATCTGTGTCCTGCAGGGTCAGCAGGCACAGCTCAACGAAGCAGGATCAGGACCCCATAGGAACCTGATACACGCCAAGTTTTGGCCCAAGAGAGGTGTAAAGGGAGAGTTTTCATTTTACAACATGTAAGCAGGACTGAAGCTGGATGTGTGTATCTGCTTGGTGAACTTGTGCAGCCACCAACTCTGTCATATTACACCATATTCAGGTTACATCTTTGGGGCTAAATGCGTTCTGGCACTTGAAGCAAGGCAAGCCTGGGGCCTGAAGGAGCAGCAGCAGCTGGAGCAGCACCAGCAGCACCAGCAGCAGCAGCAGTTGTCCGTCTGACGAAGGTAACCTAGGACCGTGTATTTTGAGCAGCTGTGTTACTTCGCTCATATCTTTTACCTGAGGACGATAGTTGATGAAAAAGTTGCCCTGCCGCGTGGTACTGCCGGGTTCCAAGCTTTCGAACAGCAGCTGAGGGTTGCAATGGGAGCAGCCACCAAGAGGACCAGTCACGCCAGCACTAAGATCCGTCGATATTATACGTGCTTCAGCGGCGTTGAGTCTTGTCCGAGCAAGGAATGCTGCGAAGTCCAAAGATAGTACAGCACAGCAGCAGCTGCTGCACAAGCACTGACCCTGAGTCCCGGAAGCATGCTGCACCGACACCAGAACCTAAATTTCATGTCATTGTGTTTGTGTGCTACCAGTGCGTGCATGCGCATGAACCCTTCTAGGATGTGCAGGCCAACACGTGCCCCAAAACCTCAGCATTACACAAATTCTTGCCGCTTGACCATGAGCAGCGGCGTAGTACGCACTGCCCACATGTGGTGACTGAAAAGTATGGTGATAATATTTACCCAGGCAAGAGCGTCAAACCTTTGTAGAAGCTGATATCTGACTTCAAGGCGAGCCGTCAGCCTGAATACAGCCTGCGGCAGGCCAAGGCCTCGAGTCACGTGACTCCTGTTCTGCCATGCAACTGTCTGCTTGCCACAGACAGACCTGAGGGCCAACAGTACCAGCATTACAACCCGTGTCATTATTAAAACAACACAAATGCATCAGGGTATGTTGTTGATGCTGTGCCGGCTGCGTGCCAGCCCCGCTGCCCCCGCCCCTGCCACTGGTGCGCTGCTGCTGCCACCTGCCCCCGTGTTGAGCCACTGCCGCTCAACCTCCTGCGTCACCATCATCATGTCATTATCCATGTTATAAAACCGCTTCAGCCGCCGCTTGTTATACAGCTTCCAGCCCCAGTAGCCAAACCCTGCAGTGAGCCCTGCGCCCAAAGTAACACCTATAACAATGCCTGCCACAGCCCCCGCACTGGCTGCACTCGCAGCATCATTCAAGTAGCTCTTTTTTGAGCCGGACACGTCCCTCCAGATGCGGAAGGTGCGGCCATTCAATGGTTGGGGCAGGCGGTAGTTGGAGCCTGCACCTAGCTTGCTGCAGCTGTAGTTCTGCCCGCTGCTGGCTGCCTCCAGCAGCAGCCTAGACAGTCCAGTGGATGGCACATGCACACTGCTGCTGCTGCTGCTGCTGCTGCTGCTGATGGCAGTGTCACTGCTGGTGCTCAGCAGCAGACGGTTCGGCGGCGAGGCGCCTACAGCACTGCTGTTGCTGCTGCTGCTACTGCCACTTGTGATGTTGGCAGCAGGTGTGCCTTGGCTGCTGCTCCCACTGCTGCTGCTGCTGCTGCTGCTGGAGTTGCTCGGAGCCTCAGCCAGACCAACACGCGGGGCAGGGGCAGTGCCATTGCTGCTGCCTGCATCGCTGCTTGTGCTGCCGTCCAGAGTGCAGTTGTAGTCGCCGACTGCCTTCATGAAGTTGCGCCACTGCAGACACACGCACAGCCAAACAAGCGGCAGTCGGTGTGGGAACATGACTGGCTGTCAGCAGCAGTGCGCGTTGCTGCGCAATGCCAGCAATGCTAGTACTGCCTACGCAGGTGCCAGCAGTTGGCCTGCCTGCCGGTCTGTTGCTACTGCCCAGCACAACTGCACTTTCCCTGGATTTGAGATCTGCACCACTGCAGCAGCGGCCCTGCTCACCTGCTTGAGTGACAACGGCTGGCTGTCCAGCAGCACCAGCCAGACACCAAGTGCATATTGCCTAGCTCGACATATGTATCACTGCAGCAGCAGGCCTGCCCACCTGCTTGAGTGACAGCGGCTGGCTGTGAAGCAGCACCAACCTGGCATTGAGTGCACAATGCCTAGCTCGACATATGTATCACTGCAGCAGCAGGCCTGCCCACCTGCTTGAGTGACAGCGGTTGCAGTTCCAGCAGCACCAGCCTAGCGCCGAGTGCACTGAGTGCATACCGCCTAGTTTGAGAAAATGTATCACCGCAGCAGCAGGCCGGCCCACCTGCTTGAGTGACAGCGGCTGCGGCTCAAGCAGCACCAACCTGGCACTGAGTGCATATTGCCTAGTTTGAAATATGCATCACTGCAGCAGCAGGCCTGCCCACCTGCTTGAGCAACAGGGGCTGCGGCTTAAGCAGCACCATACTGGCACTAAGTGCACAATGCCTAGTTTGACAAATGTTTCCTACAGCCGCAAAGCTGCCCACCTGCTTGAGAGACAGCGGCTGGCTGTCCAGCAGCACCAGCCAGGCACCAAGTGCACAATGCCTACTCTAACACATGTATTACTAGAGCTGTATTCATGCCCACCTGCTTGAGCGACAGCGGCTGCGGCTCCAGCAGCACCAGCCTGGCACTGAATGCATAATGCCTAGCTCGACATATGTATCGCTGCAGCCGCGAACCTGCCCACCTGCTTGAGCGACAGCGGCTGCGGCTCAAGCAGCACCAGCCAGGTCACGCCCTCGCTGCAGGGTGGCGTGGTGAGGCTGCCGCCGTACGCGATGTAGCTGCTGTTGGGTGGCAGCAGCGCCTGCAGGTCAAAGCGCGTGCCTGCAGGCAGGTAGGAGGTCTCCTGCAGGGGAAGCGGCAGCCAGCCAGGCAGGCAGGCAGGCAGGCAGAGGTGTTTCACAGTTGGTGAGCAGGGCACCCTGCACGTGAAAGCGAATGCACTGGTCCAATGCACACTGCCTCCTTACACAGCTGTTGCCAGGCGTGCCGGAGTACAGCATCCCCCGCTGCTCACCCTTTCGCTGTAGGGCATGGCCTCAAATAGCGGCGCCAGCCATGCGTTGTCCTGCGTCAGGTTGTCCCCGAGCTCAAACATTAATTACGCATCACGCACCTTCAAGCAATGCTGGACCAGGAGACCCCCGCCCAAAGGCGCCTCGCCATGTACAGATCCGATGCACACATGCACAGCCACACACAGCTGTTGCCAGACAAACATACAAAACAACCCAGCATCTCCGCTGCTCACCCTTTCGCTGTAGGGCATGGCCTCAAACAGCGGCGCCAGCCAGGCATTGTCCTGCGTGAGGTTGTCCCCTAGCTCAAACAGCACCGCAGTCACCACCACGCAGCCGCCCGGGGGACAGCTGGGTAGCTGGCTCTGCTCCACAAGCGACACCAGATGCGCCTCAAGCGGGAAGATGCGGCCTGCAGGGCAGCAGGGCGGGGCAGGCCAACGGTAAATACTTGTGTGAAGGTATACATTACCAGGCAGCTGGCTCTGCTCCACAACAGGCACCAAACCACTCGGGCTGCAGGACAGCGCAGAGCAGTGCCGGCAGCAGCCTGAATATCATGACAATGACTGTCCCCGTTAGCATGCAGCTCACACTGCTCCTGCACATGTGGCTGATGTTGATGGCACAGCAGCCAGCAGCAGGTAGCACTGCCAGGGCATGCAAGAACCAGGTGGCAGCTGCTGCAATAGCTCCTGGCATGTTCCGCTGCATGCAGCACTGATGTGCTGGCTACTGCTGAGGTGCCGCTAAGGCCAGCTTTGACCAGATGCAGCAGCCAATGAGACCGGATCGATGACCATCTGCTGCTGCCATGCCGCCCCCATACAGCGCTGATCTGCTGGCTATTGCTGCTGCTGCCGCTGCCGCAAGGCGTGCTGACCTCCCGGCAGGTGCTTGCTGTGCTGCCATGCTCCCATGCATACGCAGCCGCCACTGATACTCCTGCTGCTGTTGCTGCTGCTACTATCCTACAAAGCGCTCACCTCCCCGCAGGTGCTCGCTGTGTGTGTGGAAGTGCAGCTGCTGCGGCACCGCCTTGACTGTTGCCGTCTTGTGCCCTGGCCTCAGCGTGAGGCAGCTCTCCAGGGGCTGGCCGGCTGCAGGGGCGCACCAACAGCAGCAGCAAGCATACCCGCTGGTCAAGCACCAGTGCTGGCTTGTGACTGTAGATGGGCATGCACACGTGCTGCAGATGCAACAGCCGAGTTGGCATACATGCTCAGCAGCGGCATATCATGAAGCTGCATCCACCCTCACCTTGCACCACCAGGCTGAGGTAGGGTTCAAAGCTAGGGTCCTGCCAGAAGACCTGCACATTGTGGCCGTTGTTTGCAACTCCCACGTTGCTGCCATTGGCAGCCAAGCTGCCTAGCTGCCAGCTGGCCTTATGAGAGGCGTCCAGGGGTGCTGCTGCATCGGGTGATGTGGGCAGGTTGACTGGGGACTGCTGCTGGCCTGACTGGCAGAGCCATGTGCTGCCATCTGGCTCGCTGCCTGCCCAGTCCTCACCAGCTAGTCCTGCAAGGCATTTCAGGAGAAGTATGAGCTAAGCATGGCATGTGGCGGCTGATGGTGGATCGGTTGGGCTGGTGACGCACGCTGCAGTCGACCGCGCTTGCAGGAGCACATGCTGCTGCTGATGGTGCTGCTGCTGTATGGTAGCATGCTGCTGACACATGCTAACTAAGATTGGGAGACATTGTGATAGGGCGCATGCGTGTGGCGGTAGACATCTGACACGAGGTTGCAAGCTATAAACTGCGTCCTACAAGGCCTTCCTGTCCCTTCCTGGTGGTGTCTTTGCGCCTCCCCACATGCTGCTGCTGTGCCGCTGCTTACCGTAGGTCCAGTGTGTGCCGGTGTCATTTCCTGCAAACTCTGGATCATCTCCGTATTTGAACACCTCTGATGAGCCTTGCAGCACTGGCAGGCTTGCTGCCAGGGACAGCACCAACAGCAGCAGCGCCAGCCTAGGCTGCAGCTGCTGACGCGCCAGCAGCCTGCAGCCACCTGCCAAGGGCTGCATGCACCTGACCACTATCCTGTCCAAATGTATGCCACTGTATGCCAATGAGTGATGAGCTAAACGTTTGGCTGATGCAACAACAGTTGCTGCCTGCAGAGAGCAGGTGCGCCAGAGTGGTGCTGAGCTACCCTACTTTGCGCCAGGTACAAGCAGACCGATGCAAAGGATAGAAACACTTTCAGTGTTTACGATAGCTCTGCTGCAATGAAAGCTACGGTGAAGTCAAGCAGCATGGGTCCCTGCCCAATCAGCAGTACTGACTGATGTCTTGTCAGAGTACGAACATCACAACGATAGGGCTGTGCACAGGACGTCACTATGATCAAGATGGATGAGCATTTAATTTTGAGCTAGTGAATTGCAGCCACACTTGAAGCCCGTGCGTGAAGCCCTAGAGAGCAACAACTTTGACACTTTCAAAGCAAAGCAACACTGGTACCATCCAGCATTTCAAGTAAACCCATCGCTCAACATGAAATCAATAAAACATGAAAGCGCCGCGATCACCAGGGGGCACCTGGTTCCGATAGTAGTTCCGTTGGTCTCTCTTGCAGACAAGCAGCATCTCAGCACCGTCCGTGCCTACAGCTGATGGATGAGCAGCAGGGTGAAAAGCAGCTGCAGCAGACAGAACAGCAGCAGGAGTTGGCAGGAGCAGCAGCTGCTGCTGTAAGAGATGCAGCAGCAGCAGCAGATGCAGGACAGGTCACCTCTGCCAGTGATGCCAAGAGTGATAATGCAGCAGCATCAGGGCTGGGCGGTTTGCTCGACCAGCTGCCCAAGCTGCCTCAAACGCTCAGTGAGCAGGCTGTCAGGGTAAGCACACCCCGCAACGTTTCCTTGCACCCTGGCCGTGCATGCTTTGCTTCATCGCCATGTTCATGACTGGGCACACATGCATGCAACTCCACCGCACAACACCACGCCACCTGCCATCATACCAATCAACATAAGCAGTACCAGCTGCTGCTTGCCGCCGTGTCAGTCTGTTAGAACTGCTTAATATTCCTCACATCTGCTCCATCACTCATCACCACACTGCTGCTGCGGGGCTGGCTTGCAGGAACCGCAGCAGGGAGCCTTATCCTCCTGCTGTTGAAAACTCGCTCAAACCCATATATTATTTCACCAAACGCTCCATATCCCTCCAATCCTGACCTGCAGGAAGCGCAGCAGGGAGCCATGCTGCAGCTGACCATGCAGCCGGATGAGGATGATTTTATGATGCAGGTGGGGGCCCTCAGCAGCGTCTGCCCAGGCCTGGCAGGCGCTGAGCTGGCAGTGTCCCCACGCGTCAGCAGCCACGCGGCAGCAGAGAGCGTGAAGATGCTGTTCATGTTCCAGAACCTGCGGCGGCTGCAGCTGAGGTGCGGCGCAACAGCAGCAGCAGCCGCAGCAGCAGCAGCAGCAGCAGCAGCAGCAGCATGAGGCATAGCAGAGGTGCAGCTGTGGATGTGGTGTTGCACTGAGAGACCTTCAGCACAGCACGCCGTGGCAGCTGCATATGCTGCCTCGCGCACCACAGCAGCACAGCAGCAGCACCAGCAGCAGCAGCAGCAGCAGCAGCAGCAGCAGCAGCAGCAGCAGCAGCAGCAGCAGCAGCAGCAGCAGCAGCAGCAGCAGCAGCCTGACAGTGATGGAGTTGTAGGTGCTACGTTGCAGTGGCTAACATCCTGGCACAGTGCGCCATTGCAGTTGGCTAAACCCCCACCTGCGTTGCCAGCAGCATGTGCTGCCTCAAACACCACGCAACTTGCTGTGCACGTCTGCAGCTTCTTGTATCTACAGGCATCAGCATAGCATCACTGCTCCACTTTGCTTGGTCACTCTCTTTCCCTCACCCTCAATGCAATGAACACCCACTGCAGTCCGCGCTCCCACTCCTGCTTGCTGCACACTTGCCCCTGCAAGCTTGACTTTGACAGCATCCGTGATCCTTGTCTGGTCTCCTCTCGGCCCCTGCACCCCAAAACACAGCCACCGCACCCACCCTCCCCACCTCTTTTGCTGTGCCCCTGCAGGCTTGACTTTGACAGCATCCAGATCAGCCAGGGCCTGGTGTGTGCAATCGCCGAGCTGATGCAGCTGACCAGCCTGCAGCTGCTGCACGGCAGCATAGCACCTGGGCTGGTGCTGGCTCACTGGAGCAGCCTCAAGCAGCTGGCGGAGCTGACGCTGCTGCCGGCAGAGCAGGCGGGGCTGGGGGACGCACAGGTGCATGGCGGCTGCAGCTGTATGTTAGTGTAGCAACAGCAGGCAGCCTAGCTAGCGTGCAGGCTGCGGCCGCAGGCCGTTGCGCTTGCACCAGGGACGAGGACCAGTGCCGCGCAGCATGGCTTGTGGTGCTGGATGTGAACCTGCTTGTATACAGAGTGCCTGCCCGCCTGCTTGTGTTTTAAACATCTCCTTTTATAGGAAGCAGCGACCGAACTGTATGCGCACTGAGTATGATGCACCACTTGCCTGCCTGCCCCCTTGCCCTCCCTCTGCAGTTGGAGCAGCTGCCCCTGCTCAGCTTCACCCTCACCAGCTGCACCATCCGCCCCCACCCCAGCCGCATACCCGCACACTTGACATGGATTCTGCCACCACTCTTCTGCCTGCCTGCCCTCCTGCCCTCCTGCCTGCTGCAGCTGGAGCAGCTGCCGCTGCTCAGCACCACCCTCACCAGCCTGGCCATCCGTCCCCACCCCAGCCGTATGTGCACACACTTGACATCATTCTGCCACCCCTCCTCTGTCCTTCTTCCCTCCCTCATCTGCAGCTGGAGCAGCTACCCCTTCTCAGCCCCACCCTCACCAGCCTGGCCATCCGCCCCCGCCCCAGCCGTATGTGCACACACTTGACATCATTCTGCCACCCCTCCTCTGTCCTTCTTCCCTCCCTCATCTGCAGCTGGAGCAGCTACCCCTTCTCAGCCCCACCCTCACCAGCCTGGCCATCCGCCCCCGCCCCAGCTGCATCACAAATGCCCGAAACACGTTCTGCCACCACTCCTCTGCCTGCCTGCCTGCCTGCCTGCCTGCCTGCCTGCCTGCCTGCCTGCCTGCCTGCCTGCCTGCTTTTGGGGCCGTCCCGCAGCTGGAGCAGCTGCCGCTGCTCAGCGCCCCCCTCACCAGTTTGGCCATCCGGCCCCACCCCTGCTGTATGTGCACACAAACCCAACTCGAACGGCTTGAACCACTCCTTCTGCCTGCCTGCTTGCCTCCTGCAGTTGGAGCAGTTGCCCCTTCTCAGCCCCACTCTCACCAGCCTGGCCATCCGCCCCCGCCCCAGCCGTATGTGCACACACTTGACATGATTCAGCCACCACTCTGCCTGCCTGCCCCTCCTGCCCTCCTGCCCCTCCTGCCCGCCCTGCTGCAGTTGGAGCAGCTACCCCTGCTCAGCCCCACCCTCACCAGCCTGGCCATCCGCCCCCACCCCAGCCGCGCCAGCCAGGCGGGCCGGCGGCACCTGACCGCGCTGGCTGGCTTGCGGCAGCTGTCGGTCTGCCCTGTGGGCTGCGGCCTGAGCAGAGGGGAGCTGCAGGCCCTGCTGGGCATGCCAGCGCTGACTCAGCTCACGCTGGGGCTCAAGGATGCATCAGAGGTGCCTGGTGCTGGTTGGAGGGCTTTTATGTGGGGTTGGTGTGTGGTGGTGTGATGAGGTGCAATCTGTGAGGATAGCATGCATGCAAGCTTCAGCAGCTGCACACAGATTACTGCCAGAAGAAGAGAGTGCAGTTGTGTGATTGTGGAGGCTGCTGCAGCATGAGCAGAGGGAAGCTGCAGACGCTGCTGGGCATGCCACAGCTGACGCAGCTCACACTCGGGCTAAAAGATGCTTCAGAGGTGAGCGGTGCTGGTTGGAGGACTGGTGTGAGGTTGATGTGTGGTGGTTTGAGGAGGTGAAAGCTGTGAGGATAACGTGCATGCAAGCTTCATTGGCTGCACAATGAATAATGCCAGAAGGTAGTGTAGTTTTGTGGTTGTGGAGGCTGCGGTAGCTGGAGCTGAGGGGAGATGCAGGCACTGCTGGGCATGCCACAGCTGGCGCAGCTCACACTGGGACTCAAGGACGCGGCAGAGGCGCGTGGCGCTGGCTTGACAACTTGCTGATAGAGACTTTGAACTGGGATGCATGCAAGTAAGACGGCAATACGCTTTACACAACTTGTGTGGGGGTTGGTTCAGCAGGAACAGGTTCGTGAAGGTGAAACTGGTGCGTACTGCTGCACTGTGACGCAGGTGCTGCTGTTTGGCCAGATGCAGCTGTCTCAGGCCAGCCCCCGCCTGTGCCTGGCTGTGCTAGATGGCCAGCCGCGCCTGCCACCTAGCGAACTGCTCAGCGTACTCAGCTGGAGCCTGGCTGCGCACCTGGTGAAGCTGGCCATTGGGCCGCTGGCTGCAGCCTGCCCTGGGGACGTGCTGCTGATGCTGGCCACGCTGAAACAACTGCAGGAGCTCAAATTACAGGTGCGGGCAAAGCCTTTGCGTCTCGGAGACGATTGCATGATGCTGAAGGTGCTGTCGGTGCTGTTTCAGTCAGCCATTGTGGCTGGCTGCAGCTGCTCCTGCCCTGCTGCCTTGCTTTCAGAGCATCTGTCTATACCTGCGCCCGACCTGTTGCAATACGCCAGCTGCCACATGCTGCACATCTGGCCGCTGCGCTGGCCGCACAATCCCGCGGCACGCTCAACCTGCTCTCCCCATCTTCACACACTACCCTGCACGCAACTGCCGTGCTCAAATCTGCCCTTGTACGACGCTGTGCAGCTGGTGGCCCCGCTGGACACGCACTCCATTGGCACGCTGGACCTGCTCTCCCTACCTCTCAACACATGCACTTACAAGCGACTGCCATGCTCAAATGTCCTGTTGCCACTTGCTGTGCAGCTGGTGGCCCCTCTTGACACGCACTCCAGTGGCACGCTCGACCTGCTGGCGCTGACGCCGCTGCGCCGCCTGACCTGCCTGGAGCTGCTTGCCTCATCACGGCTGTACGTGCCGCTGAATGTGAAAGTCATTTCTCTCGCCAGCCTGGCCTGGCCGCAGCTCGCTGCACTGCGCCTGAGCCTGGCAGGTGAGTGGCAGGCTGGTGGCATTTGCGACGTCATGCAGTGGACAGCAGTCCTATAGGCAGCCTGGCCTGGCCGCCGTCGGGGGCACTGCGCCTCAGCCTGGCAGGTGGGGTCAGCCGTGCCATGGCCTGCAACAGCTGCGTCTGGGGAATGGGTGCACTTGGCATTCAGTGCTGGCACCAACCTGACTCTGCGACAGGTTCACGTTGCATGCATTAGCCTGCCCACCTGTTGTGCCTGCCTGCTGCTGCCCCTACTGCTGCTGCTGCTGCAGGTAAGCCCGAGCTGATGGCCGAGTCACTAGCCCTATGTGACAACTTTGCCTGCCTCACTGAGCTGCAGCTCTTCAGCCCAGTTGATGACCTGGCAGCAGCAGCGGCAGCAGCCGCAGCAGCAAACTCCGCTGCCGCAGCAGCGATCGCCCCGCTCGCCGGCAGGAGCAGCAGCAGCGGGGGTGTGCAAAGGTTGCATGCAAAACAGCAGGTGGTGAATGTTGAGAGGCACGGCAGTGGCAGCTGGGTGGATTGGGCAGTGGTAGGGCTGAGCAGTTTACACATCAGCAGCAGCAGCAGCACTGGTCCTGTTAGAGCCAGGAGCAGCAGCAGCAGCATGGATGGCAGCGGTATTGCATTCGCTGCGGGGCGCAGCAGGAGCGGGCCAGTGCGCAGCAGCATTGGTAGCCCGCTTGCCAGAGATGTGATGCAGCAGCAGCTGGTGCGGCAGCGGCAGGCAGAGGCGCAGCAGCGGCTGCTGCAGGTACCTCCCCGGGCCTCTTTTGAGGAAGAGCAGCTGCCTGCTGCTGTTGGAGCGTTTCAGCACTACAAGGTGCTGTCATCACCACCAAGGATGAATCAGCAGTACAGTGGTAACACCAGCAATACGGTTCCAGCACGTAGAGGCAGTACAGGAGTTGCGGGCCTGTGCGGTCACCACCCCCAGCAGCAGCAGCAGCAGCAGCAGCAGCACCATTTGGAGGGCCAGGGCAGTGGTGCCTGGTCACCCCGCTGGCTGCTGCAGAGCTTTGCATCCCTAGGATCACCAGCAGCATCAAGGCAGGGCAGCAGCATAGGCACTGCTGCTGCTGCTGACGCATTCTCAGCTGCTGCAGATGCCGCTGCTGCTGCTGATGGCAGTGGTGCTGAGAGCAGCAGGCTGTTGGATCATGGAGCAGCAGCAGCAGCAGCGGGCCATGGCAGCCCCCGTGGGGCTTGGAGCAGCAGGATCATGGCTGCTTGCTCGGTGAGAGTGGTGCTGCTAGCCTTGTGGGGGAGAATTGGATTGCCTGTTTGCAGCTGCAGCTGCAGTGCTGCGCAGTGCGTGACCTTCGTGCATTCTGTGAGGGGTATGACTTGTCACAATGCCCCTACCTTGCTCACAGAAGGGCCGCTATCATGTGACAATATGCTGCTGCTTGTGCACATCTTGCAGGGTGTTACTGCAGGCACCGCCCGCTACTCCCTAGACGCGGCACTAGTCCACAACCCCCGCAGCGCAGCCGCTGCCGCCCGCTCTGCTGCTGCTGCAGCCGCTGCTGCTGCTGGTCAGCTACAGCCAGGCAACTCATCAGCAGCAGGTGCAGCACCAGGCTGTGACATGGCCATGTACCGTGCATCTAGCCGCATGCTACCCATAGTGCTCAATTATCTGCCTCACACTCTGAGCAAGCTGTGCTTGGAGTGCTTTCATCTGGTAGCGATTGGCCTGCCAGCTGCTGCAGACCTTGTTCCGCGGCTGCCACGGCACAGCACAGCCAGCTACATGAGGCAGCCGCCACGGCAGCAGCAGCAGCAGCAGGAGGAGCTAGCAGCAGCGGCAAATGGCAGCAGCTGGCTTGGACAGCAACAAGCAGCAGGGCCTCAGCAGCATCCCGCAGAAGAGCAGCAGCAGATTACACATAGCAATCATCAGCAGGCAGCAGCAGCAGCAGCAGCAGCAGCAGCAGCAACAGGCAGCAGTACCAGCAGCAGCAGTCTACAAGCAAACCACTGTGATGAGAGCAGCAGCAGCACTGGTGGCATCAGCAGCAGGCTGACCACGCTGCCGCTGCAGCAGCTGCTGCACCTTGAGCTTGAGGAGTGCTGCGTGGATGATACAGCCATGGCAGCCATACTGGCAGCAGCAACAGGCCTGCGCACGCTGGAGCTGGCTGGTGAGGCGGCACACTGCTGCTGCTGCTGCTGGTGCTGCTGCTGGCTAGAGCTGCACGCATGCCAGGCGTCCGCCAGTTGCTCCAGCTGCTTTGTACTGCTGCCATTTCTGTTGCTGCGACAGTGGCCTGCTGTCCTGCTGTCGGCCTGACTGACACCCTGCTGCTGCTGCTCCTACTGCTGCTGCGCTACTGCTGCTGCTGCCGCCGCCGCAGCCTGCGAGGGCCTCAGCAATGCCGGCGTGGCTGGCCTCACTTCCCTCACCCGCTACTGCTGCTGCTGCTGCACTGCTGCCCTGACCCCCTGCTACTGCTGCTGCTGCTCCTGCTGCTGCTGCTGCAACCACAGCCTGTGAGAGACTCAACAACGCCGGCCTGGCTGGCCTCACATCATTGTCCTGCTGCTACTGCTGCCCTGCTGCCCTGACTGAACCGGTGCTGCTGCTGCTGCTGTTGCTGCTGCTGCAGCCTGTGAGAGACTCAGCAACGCCGGCCTGGCTGGCCTCACATCATTGTCCTGCTGCTACTGCTGCCCTGCTGCATTGACTGAACCCTTGCTGCTGCTGCTGCTGCTGCTGTTGCTGCTGCTGCTGCTGCTGCTGCAGCCTGTGAGGGCCTCAGCAACACTGGCCTGGCAGGCCTCACATCATGTTCCCGCTGCCCTGATGCATTGACTGAACCCTTGCTGCTGCTGCTGCTGCTGCTGCTGCTGCTGCACCCACAGCCTGTGAGGGCCTCAGCAACACCGGCCTGGCTGGGCTCACATCACTCACCTGCCTGACCCGCCTGGTCATTGAGGCAGAGGCCACACCCGGCATCACATTGCGCGCCTTTGATGTCATTTCATGTTTGACCAGCCTGGCGAGCCTGACCTGGTGCAGCAGGGACAGCCTGCAGGGCCCCATGGACTGTGATGCATTGACCGGGCAGCTGGCAGCACTGACGCGGCTGCGGCAGCTGGTGCTGATCACGGGGCAGCAGGTGAGAGGGTGTGAGGGGCACTGGGGTGTGTTTGCTTGAGTGGTGACAGGACGATGCGTATAGCAGCAAGGAGGGTGGACGGGAATTGTATTTATTGGAAGGCGATGCCACCAGACTTGCAGCTGAGCTTCTGCAGCAAGGACAGCCTGCAGGGGCCCAGACGGGCCCATCTGGGGTCCATGCATGGACTGTGACACGCTGACTGGGCAGCTGGCGGCACTCACACGGCTGCGGCAGCTGGTGCTGATTGCAGGGCAGCAGGTGAGGGTGTTCAAAGGCGCCGGAATTTGCTGTTACTCAAAGGTTGACATGATGCTGATGAGGCATATAGCAGGTGGGAGGGTGAACAAGGATGGTTTCTGTTGCCGGGCGACGCAGGCAATGCCATTAGGCTTGCATCACTGTCCTAGAGGTGCAGCAGGGACAGCCTGCAGGGCCCCATGGACTGTGATGCACTGACTGGGCAGCTGGCAGCACTGATACACCTGCGGCAGCTGGTGCTGATCACGGGGCAGCAGGTGAGAGGGTGTAAATGGGGGAATGTTGTGCTGTGAGTTGCATGTTGACGTGATGATGCAATTTGCGTGTGGGATGGAGGGGAGGGGGTGTCTGTTGGGTGGTGGGGCAGGTGATGTCTACACATATGCTTGGGAGACAAGTGCTACACGAATTGCTGACTGCTGTGGGTGCCATTCGTGAAGGATCACGCAGCCACCAAAGGGACGTACTTAATGCGCTGCTGCTGTGTTTGCTTGCTGACTTGTGTGCCGGCTGCTGCTGCTGTCCGCAGGAGCTGTTGAGCAGCATGTGAGGCTGGAAGGTGATGCTGGCGCAGCTACTGCAGAGTGAGCTTGCTGACCAATCCTCTGGCTACTGCTGCTGCTGCTGCTGCTGCTGCTGACATCAGCTGCTGAGCAGCATGTGTGGCTGGGAGGTGGTGCTGGCGCAGCTACTGCAGAGTATGCTTGCTGACCAATCCTCTGGCCACTGCTGCTACTGCTGCTACCACTGCTGCTGCTGCTGCTGCTGCTGCCGCAGGAGCTGCTGAGCAGCATGTGTGGCTGGAAGGTGGTGCTGGCGCGGGCGCTGCCGCTGTGCCGGCTGGTGCTGTGGCGGGAGCTGGTCCAGGAAGCACCCTGGGGCGATGAACCGCAGGAGGGCAGCCGGCTAAGCAGTTAGCACCTGGGCAGCTAGGCAAGCACGGCCGCAGCGGCTGGTTGTTGGTGGTGCTGTGGCAGGAGCTGGTGCAAGAAGCGCCCTGGGGGGACAAACCACGGGAGGGCAGCTAGGCAGGCAGCGCTGCCGAGCTAGCTAGCACCTAGGCAGCTAGCCAGCCACTGCTGGTGTGTACAGGTGTCTTTGGGCTGGTGCTGTGGTGGGAGCTGCGCCAGGAGGCGCCCTGGGGGGACGAACCCCAGGAGGGCAGCTAGGCAGGCAGCCAGCACCTGGGCAGCTAGACAGCCACTGCTGGAGTCTTTGGCGGCAGATGTGGCGGATCCTGGGCCAAGCTCGCCAGGCGGCCTGGGGTGTCTGTACACGTCCCTGTCAGGGGGGGGGGGGCGCTACACACGTTTTTAGGAGAGGGTCCTGCGGCTGGTATTGTGCCACAACAGCAAGACAGCTGCCAATTATGCTACAAGTATACGCATGGCTGCTTGTGGCTGGCATGTGGGTGGGTAATTGTCGTCTGCATTTGGTGCCCTGAGCTGGGTTGCCTCAAGACTGCACATGCAGAAAGCTCCCTGATGTTACAAGCTGCGCCCTACAGCTGCTGTACGCCAGCTGGCAGCAGACCCACAGGATGTACAGCAATAGCTACAACTGCCGCATCACCTCGCTTGATCACCTAATGCTCGAGAAGGATTGCAAGGCACGCATATTGGAACAGACGATGCAAGAAGATGTAGCTTGTGAGTCACATGGCACCCTGGAGTGGCTCATAACTGATCATTAGATCCTGACTACGCTGTGCTGCTGCAAGCACATGCACAGGCACTGGCAGCCTGTGATATGTGTTGAACAATGACAGAATTAGGCATGGTACATGCACAACCGTTCACCTGCAAGCAATGCTGGTCCAGAAGCCCCCTGCCCGAAGGCTCCTGGCGCTCCTGTGCAGGCCGACAACAAAACACGCTGGGCATGGTGCCTGGGCCAGGACACCTCTAGTCACACCACTGCCAGGACACCTCTAGTCACACCACTGCCAGGACACCTCTAGTCACACCACTGCCCGCAGTGAAGCAACAGCAGTGCCGCCTTGCCACCACAACAGCTGCGTCGCCTGAATCCCGATCCAACAGATACACAAAATTCTGCAGCTTGCTGCCTCTAGCGCTGTCACCGCTGCCGCACTGCTGCCCAGAACACATCCAAGTCATCGTTGGTCACTGCATTGCCTGCCCCCTTAACCTCCAGCATCTGCAAGCGGGACAGCCGTGTCAGCTGCATCAGGCCCTGCTGGATGAGCCCGCTGTTGTGACTCAGCGACAGATACGTCAGCTGCGTAAGGCGGCCAACCTCCTGCAAGCACTCCCTGCCCTCAGCAGTGCCCAACTGCAGACCACAACCAATGAAGCCCAGAGACCGCAGCTGCTTCAACTCACGAGCCAGAGCTGTGGCAGCAGCAACGCCCAGCTCGTGCTCTGCCAGCAACAGGTGCAGGTGTGTCAAGCCAGTGAGTGCCGTCAGCGCCAGCGCATCACCTGCTGGCAGCTGCAGTGCGGGGCCGCTTCCTATGCTGAGGTACCTGAGGTGGGAAAGGCCTGACAGGCTGCTGAGGCTTACACATGCCGCCGGCCCCTCCAACACGGACGAGCCGACAAGCAGCACCAGTTGTGTGAGGCTGGCCGCTGCTGCCGCACCTGCCACAACGGCTGCCATCTGCTGCTGCGTAGGACAGTCACGCGGATGGGAGTTGTAACAGTTGCCAGTTTCGATCGAAAGCTCCCGAAGCTGCGGCAGCAGCGCCCACGCCGGCGCAGTGGCTGATGCTGCTGGCACGGCAAGGGCAGCATTGTAATCCATCATGTGTGAGCCGTAGCGCAGCGCCAGATGCTGCAGGGCTGGCAGCTGCGCCAGCTGCAGCAGCGGCTGCTGCTGCGTGAAGTCCACACGCACGCTGAGGTGCGTCAGCTGCGTCAGCTGTAGCCTCGCACTGATGAGAGGTGCCATGCTGTCGGCACCGCCCCAGGACTGGAACGCCAGGCGCTGCAGCTGCTGCGGCAGCACTGTTTCTGCATCCAGACGGCACTCGCTGGCGTCGATCTGCGTGAGCTGGGTGAGGCGCGCCATGTCCAACAGCGGCAGGCGGCAGCCCAGCTGCAGCTTCAACTCCTGCAGTGGCAGCGGCTGCATCAGCAGCAGCTGCAGTGCAATCGCCACTGGCTGCTTCAGCCCTTGGTGGTTGTCCCATACTTGACCCGGAACGCTATCGCCTGTGGGCCATCTGCCGCTGAGCTCCAGAGATGTCAGCTGGCGCAGCTGTCCAAGGGCTGTCAATGCACTGCCATGGCTGGCCTCTCGCATGCCGCTTATGCGCAGCTGCTGCAGGCTGCTGAGCTGCCTGAAGGCCTCTGATAAGGCTGCGCTGCCTGTGATGACCTCGCACAGGTCAAGGTCCACACGAGTTAGGCTGTGCGGATGTAGCACCGCCAGCATGTCGACAGCGCTTGACCAGTTGCTGGTGAAGCTGCGCAGGCGCAAGCCCTGCTTCTGCTGCTGCTGCTGCTGCTGCTGCTCGTCAACCAATGGAAAAGCGGTCAGCCCCTCCTGCGCCACCGGCCATGCTGCTGCTGCAGCGGCTGCTGCTTCTGCATGTGCTGCAGCTGGCCGGCCATCTGTTGTAAACGGCAGCGCTGAAACAGTGCCTATGCTCTGCTGCAGCAGCTCCTGTGCTTGAAGCGGTGTTACGTGGCTCGGCAACCCATCAAAGGCTCTGCTGTCAAACTCCACGAAGTGCAGTTTGGATTGCCGCAGCGTGATGGCGCTGATGAAGCCAGCATGCTGGAGGAGCCACTGCGCAAAGCTTTTCACCCGTGCTGCTGCTGTACAGAGCACCACTTCTGTGTTGCAAGCGCTGCACTGTTGCACTGCTTCCCTCCAGCCCTTGCAGACACGCGCTGCTGCGCACAACACCTGGGGATGTGTGCTCAAGTGTGGGTGCTCCAGAGCAACTAACAGGCCTTGCAAGAAGTTGCTGCCCCTCTCCTGCAAACACAATGTCCGCACATCACATGTGTGCCAAACCTATTTAGGCTACTGTAGATGCTGCTGTGTGCTGATCTGCCATTCCCCAGGTTACCTGCTGCGACAGCTGCCCTTCCATGCTATGCATCGTTCGCTATAGCACACACAAAGTAGCGATGAACAGATGACGAAGCTTCAAGGTCAGGAAGGGACGTCCTCTGAGCTAGTACAGGCGACTGGAGGGCGTAAGTGCAGCTTTTGTGTCCAAGCTTGAACACGGAAGACTACTGGGCGCATCTCAGCCGCTGAGATAAAAGGGGTAGTTGAGATAAGTCGCGGTTGTCGAGCACAGTGCTTGGGCGCTGTCACTCAACCTGAACCAGTGCTGCAGCTGTCACACCTGGCACTAACACTTTTCAACAGTGTGTTATACTATTACTTGTATGGCAAACAATGGGGATTCGTTTCCAAAGGCAGACAATACAATGGCTTGTTTTGCGCCATTCCATTGTCGTGCAGCTGTGAGCCCACAGTGGCAGCATGCAGCAGCAACCCAAGCAGCAGCACCAGCATCAGACATCACCACCGCAGCAGCTTCCAGCAGAATCACCATCACAGCAGCAGGACAGTAAAGTGCCTGAGCTCCAAGACTTGAGGTCCAAGTGTGAGCAGGCACCTCGCTATGGGGTCAATGGCAGGTACCTCATCCTGCAAGCAGCAAAGGCTGTGGCAGAGCAGGAGCGGCAACAGCAGCAAACACAGGGTGAGCCCCTGCCGCTGATGCTGAAATTCTAGGCTTGTTTACCAGTGCGATTGGGCTGCATTGCTCATGATTTTGGCACTGTATGTTGTTGCAGTGGACCCTAGGGCTGCAGAGGAGCAGCAACAGCAGCCAGAACAGGCGCATGAACAGCAGCAGCAGCAGCAGCAGCAGCCAGCTGCACCCCCACCGCTTACTGGTGAGCAACACACCAGCAGCAGTGGCAGCAGCGGCACTGGCATGTGCCGAGACATGCATTGGTGCTGCCGTCTTGTGCGCAGTTTGCAGGAAACCACTGCCTCCTTGCTCCGCTTGCATGTCCCTGGCAGTCCCAGCAGCATGCGCCTAACAATCGCATGTATGAAGCAGCCACAGCCTCTGACAGGGCAGCAGCAGCAGCAGCAGCCTCAACACTTGCCAAAGCCGCCCTGTTCTCGCATCGTGCCCTGTTGGCACCTTCAAAGACGCCTCACATGCACCGACATGCTTGCTTATTGTGTGTGCCTCACGGCCGTGTGTTGCGCATTGCAGCTGTGCAAGCAGCCGCACTTGTGCCAGCAGCGCAGCGGCCGTTTGTGCCGTACCGGGCGCGCACGTTCTGCACACAGCAGCAGCGGCAGCAGGTGGCCAGCAAGCTGTTTGGTGCGGCACTAGTGCTGCTGCTGCAGGAGCTGCAAGTCCCACCACAGCAACAACAGCAGGTGCGCAGGAAGGTGCTTGTTTACGATTGCTCACATAGTGACAAACAAGGCCCAACGGGGCAACTAGCTCAGCTTGCCAGCGCTGCTGTTGTGCCGATCACTGAGCACAGGCCAAGTGTGTGTGTGCATCTGCTTGCCGCACCTGATAGCCAGGCCGCCTGCGCGGTTCAAACCATGCTCGCATGCAATATGCTGCAGCAAACACCCTTGGAATGCTACTGCAGGTTGTTTCAGGCCACCCTGGGCTTGCCAAGGCAGCAGCAGCTGCTGCACTAGCCGCGGAGGCTGCACTGTACAGCAAGGTCACTAATGCACAGGTGAGCGCATTGCTCTGAAGCTGCCAGTGAACTTCACAAGTAGGGTTTTCATCTGTGTGGAAGGGGCTGTGCAGCAGTAGTGAAACAATGGCCTGTAGCAGTATGCCTTGCAGGAGCAGTGGGTGCACAGACGGCCCACTGTTCCCACAGGTTGCTGCTCTTCTGTGCAAGAGGGTGCGCATGGTGCCTCCTGCTCCTGCTGCTGCTGACCATCTGGCTGATTGTATACATGCATGCATGCATCACCCTCTTTCACCCTGTGGCATGCTGTGCCTGCAGGCCTACAGCAAGGCTGCCAGGCAGCTGGCACCAGAGCTGCAGCACGTGCCCCAACAGCTGCTGCAGCAGCTGCGGGAGGAGCTAGCGCCAGCGCCTGCACCAGCTGCACAGCCTGCAGCAGCAGCAGCAGCAAGTGGCGCGGCTGGTGTAACTGGGCGCCAACAGCAGCAGAAGCGGCCATCGGTGCAGCCTGCAGGAAAACTTCCTACACAACAGCAGCAGCAGCAGCAGGCAAAGCGCCAGCATACAAGTGGTGGCCCTGCAGAGGCAACTGCCGGCAGCAAGCAGCAGCAGCAGCAGCAGAAGCTGGATAGCCTTCTAGACAGCTTGTTTGAGGAGGATGCAGTAGCGGCTGTAGAAGATGCAGCAGCGGCAGCAGCAGGCACTGTCGGAGGTGCTGCGGCTGCTGCGGCCAAGTCCTCAGCAGCAGCAGCAGCAGCAGCAGGCAGCAAGGCTGCAATTGCAGGCAAGCCACAGGCTGCAGCACCCGGCTCAGCAGCAAAGGCACGCAAAAGTGCCAAGCAACAACCCAAGCAGCAGCAAGCAGTCAGTAAGCAAGAGCCCAGCAGCAGCGCTGCTGCCGTGTCTGCATCAGGAAAGGCAGCAGCAGCTTCAGCAGCAATAGGGAAAGCAGTAGTGAAACAGAAAGGCCAACAAGCCAGCGCAGCAGCAATGGAGTCTGGAAAGGCAAGAGCAGCAGCAGCAGCAGCAGTGCCAGTCCACAGCGAGCTTCAGCCAGCTGCAGTTGCAGCTGGTGAAGTTCACAGTGCACCGGCAGCAGCCCACTGTGGGGCTCACAATGAAGAACATTATGTAGATGAAGATGATGATGAACTTGATGAGGAGCAGGAACTTCAGGAGATGCTCGCTAGGAAGCGCCGCAGGCAGCAGGCGCTGGAGCAAGCACTGGCTGCTGCTGCTGCTGCTGCTGCTGCTGCTGCTGCTGCAGCTGGGGCAAGCGGTGTGGGTGAGGCAGCAGCAGTTGCTGCTGGTGGTGGGCCAGTGCCCTACTGCTACTCGCCTACTGCTTCACCTGCTCGCGCAGCGCATCTGTACTCGCCCCTGAGAGCAGCGGATGACCAGCTAGCAGCAGCAGCAGCAGCAGTTGATGGTGGCAATGAAGCAGAAGCAGCAGCAGAAGACGTGGTGGTTAGTGAAGTAGCAGCAGCAGCAGCAGCAGCAGCAGCAGCAGCAGCAGCAGATGAGACTGAAGATGGTGAGCTTGTAGGCACAGCGGGCGACAGCGCAGCAGCAGCAGCAGCAGCAGCAGCAGCAGCAGCAGCAGCAGCAGCAGCAGCAGCAGCAGCAGCAGCAGCAGCAGCAGCAGCAACAACAGCAGCAGCAGCAGCAGCAGCAGCACTAGCAGTGGGTGAGGCAGACGGCACAGATACAGCAGCAGCAGCAGCAGCAGCAGCAGGTAGTGACCATAATGTAGAAGATGACAGTGACGATGACATGCCATGCTCTGAGGACGGCGCAGCAGCAGCAGCAGCAGCAGTGGATGAGGCAGACCCAGCTGCAGCAGCGGCAGGTGAGGATGCAGATGCAGCACCTACACCAGAAGACACACCAGCAGGTGCAGGCGATGATGATGATAACGTGACCGAGGATACGAGCGAAGATCGTGTACAGCCAGATGCAGCAGCAGCAGCAACAGCAGCAGATGCAGCAGCACATGGTGCGACTGGCTACGACAGCAGCGGCTGTGCCAGTGATGGTGGAAGCCCTGCGGCAGCAGCAGCAGCAGCAGCAGCAGGCGACCATGGTGAGGCAGCAGCAGGTGGCACAGGGGAGCTGCCACAGTCTGCTGCTGTGCTGGATGGAGCTGCAGGTGGCCAGGCAGGCACTGAAGATCCTGCTGCTGCTGCTGACGAAGGCGGCAGTGCTGAGCAGCAGGAGCAGGAGCAGCACCCTTGCAGCCGTACAGAGCAGCAGCAGCAGCAGCAGCAGCAGCAACCGGCTGTTGAGGACTGGGAGCAGTGGCAGCATGACAGGCAGCACAACAGGGCCAGCAAGCAGCACAAGCAGCACAGAAAGCAGAAGCGGCGGCACTCAGAGGAGGAACGCGAGCAGCGCAAGCGCAGCAAGCGGCGGCGGCAGCAGCAGCAGGAAGATGCGCCGCAGTTGCCAGAAACAGCAGCAGCAGCAGCAGCTGGGGCTGCAGAGGACGCAGAGTATGATCCAGAAGCCGACCTTAGCAGCTGCGGGGGTGATGAAGACATGCTGCTGCCTTCACCTGCAGCGCCCCTATCACCAGTAGCAGCAGCAGATGCTGATGCTGATGCTCAATCTGATGGCGTGGCAGCTGAGGAGCCTCCAAGTGTAGAGCAGCGCGTGCACAACTTCATCGGGTGTGTACTGGAGCCCCTTGTCAAGGCAGGAGTAGTGAGCCATCTGCTGGCAGAGAAGGTGGCAGGCAAGGCTACTGCAAAGGTCATGAAGCGGCATGCTGATGCGGATGATGTGCAGTTCCTGGTGCGGGAGTATGCAGCTGTGACGCGGCTGGTGACTGACCTGACAGACCACTACCAGCGGCAGGGCTTTGAGTGAGGGGTGCAGCTTGCACCAAGCTGGCAGCTGTCGTCATGTCATCTAGTTGGACCTTTCTCCACGGCTACATGGGTTGTCTGTTCCCGGCGATGTTGTAAATGCGAGTAGCGTGATATCCGGGTTGGCAGAGGGTTTTGTTTTGACGGGGTCGCTGGGTGGCTGTCTTGCATACAGGTAACAGGTGTAGCAGTGCATTGAAGTCAAACTTTCAGATGACATGACATGTCAGATAGTCACCCCGTACGTGCTGACCGACAAAAAGAAGCAATGCGCTGGGTAACAATACTCCGACACTGCTACTCGTTGTTCTTGTTTGCGTAATCGTAGCCTGTGCTTGCACGACCAACATCATGAACGTGCTGCGCAGCCGTTTCGGGGTCGAAGGGAAGCAGCATGCACGTCCTGCAGTTGCTGAAATTCATAAATGCAGTATACGACACGTTACAAGTGCGATCACCGGAACTAACGGGACAGCTGCCGGGTGCGTGCAGCAGCAGCAGCACAGCGAGCAGCAGCAGCTGCTGCCAGCACAACCAACCCCGCCGCACATGAGAGCTCTGAGCTTGGCGTGTGCGTGTCTGGTGGCTATGGACAGTGGTTTGCCACTAGCAGCGCTGGCAGATGTGCCACAGCAGCAGCAGCAGCAGCAAGCAGAGAAGCATGGCTTGCTGAGCAGGCTGCGACAGATGGTCAAGCCTGCAGGCGATGGTGAGTGCTCCCAGTGCTGCACCTCCTGGACATTACTCGCTTGCCATAACTGAACTGTTCTGCTGAAATGGTGTACAGTTCGCATTGCCTGAGCGCAGCTGTCACTGCACAGCACGCCCGCTGTAAATCGGCGCAGGACATCAATGCAGCTGGCCTAACGCTGCATTTGCTCTTGCATTCAAGCATGGCTCCAAACATACCAGCTGTACAGCTGCCTGGGCCCGTATGCAAACCAATGTCTTTCGTCTTTCACAGCAGACCATGATGCTGTGCCTCTCTTGCTTGTCGTGCCTGCCTGCCTGCTCGCTGCAGAGGCTCCTGCAGTGAGCAGCCCTCTTTCTTTTTGTGTTGCATCTTTGCAGTATGCCTGCTCAGCAGACCTATATGCTGTGCCTTTTGAGACTGTCATGCCGTACTGCCTGCCACTGCCTGCCTGCTTGCTGCAGAGGCCCCTGCAGTCAGCAGCCCGCTGCCTGCCGTGCCTCACGCCAGCAGCGACAAGGTTGCAGAGCTGCAGCAGCTGGTGCAGCAGGACGCGCCAGACACTGCAGCAGCAGCAGCCAGCCACAAGCAGCAGCAGCAGAAAGGCAAGAAGCAGGACAAGAAGCAGCAGCAGCAGCAGCAGCAGCAGCAGCATGATCCGCAGCAGGCGGCGCAGCAGCTGGCTGCAGTGCTTGGTGTGGATGGCAGGGCAGCGCAGCAGCTGCTGGAGCAGGAGCCGGGCCTGGCTGGGCTTGGACAAAAGCAGCTTAAGGTGAGCCTGTTGCATGTGTTTATTTGAGGGGCGCAAAGCTTGGCTGCCCCATTTGCAGGTGCCAAGCCTTGATTGTGTTGGACAAAAGCAGCTCAAGGTGAGCCTCATGTTCTGTTGTTGGTTGTGATGGCCGTTAGAGTTTGGCTGCCCCATCTGCAGGAGGCGGGCCTTGCCGGGGTAGGTCAGAAGCAGCTCAAGGTGAGCATAGATGATTTGGCGTGGTGAGCTGGCGGTGCTGCGGGACCACCAGGCGAGGGTATGAAGGGGGCTGGCCACGTTCCAGGTTATTGTCTCTCTGGCTGCTGCATCTTCACAGTGTTGCTTGCTTGCATTGGGTTTGCCTGCATACATTCTGCAAGCAACAGCGGAGCATCAGCATCAGCAGTGCTGCTACTCAAGTTTGTTCTCATCAACAGCAGGACCCACTAGTTCTGCTGCTGCTGCTGCTGCTGCTGCTGTCACAGGAGCGCCTGTCCAGCCTCAGCAAGCTGCTGTCGCTCAGCCAGGACAGCGCAGCAGCAGTAGCTTACCGCATGCCTCGCCTGCTGACGCTGCAGCCTCGGGAGCTGAGTCAGCGCCTGGCTGCAGCCGCCAAGCTGCTGGGGGTGGAGCAGCGGCTGCTGAAAGATGTGGCGGCGCTGCAGCCGGGGCTGCTGGTGCATCAGACTGACGTGCTAAGGTGAGTGTTCGGTTCAAGGTGGTGGGCTGTGCTGTGAGGTGTGGCGGTGGGCTGCGGTGGGCTCCGACTGCGGTTGGTCAGGATTAGTGTGGCAGCATGATGTGGCGGCGCTGCAGCCGGGGCTGCTGGTACACCAGACTGACGTGCTGCGGTAAGTGTGGGGCATCAGATGGTGGGCTGTGGCGGTGGGCTGCGGTGGGCTCCAGCTGCAGCTGGTTTAGGATTTAGTGTGGCAGCATGTTGTGGCCGCGCTGCAGCCAGGGCTGCTGGTGCACCAGACTGATGTGCTGCGGTGAGGTGTTGGGTGGTGGGCTGTAGTGTGCTGTAGTTGACTGTAGATTTGCTGCGGCTGGTGCAGGTGACCTGACGTGCGGGTTGTTCTGACAGCATTGTCAAGTTGTGTGCTTTGCGATGCCTCACGCGTGTGGCTGCCTTTCTGCAGCAGAGTCGAGTCAACAAACCGGGCCCCTTCTGCTGCTGCTGCTGCTGCTGCTGCTGCTGCAGGGTGCGCATCAAGTGCCTGGAGAAGCTGCTCATGCTGAGCCCGCCTGATGCGACACGCCTGGCTGCTGCAGAGCCGGCGCTGCTCACCTTCAGGTGTGGCTGCATATGCGGCTGTGTACATGTGTGTGTGCACAGGTTTCTGGGCGCTGCTGTTGCACTAGCACTTCTGCAGGGTGGAACGCAGTGGCAGCATTCCGCCTTGCAGGTCCTTATCACAGCATGTACACAATGGCTGCTGTGCGGTGGGTTTGTTCGCATCATGTGCACGCATGCCCGATTGTTAGCAGGTTGCACATGTCCGCAGCAGCACAATTGCTTGTGCTGTACACCGGCAGTGTCAATGGGGCGTCATGGCCACCGACCAGTCATGTACTGTGCTGGCCTCACAACGGCTGCCGCCTGCTGCTGCTGCTGCTGCTGCTGCTGCCAGGCACGAGGACCTGGCGGCTCGGCTGGGTGAGCTAGCCAAGCAGCTGGGCCTCAACACCAACAGGACAGCAGGCCTGGTCTGCAGGAGGCCAGGTGGGTGTTATAACATAACACACATGTCATAACACCCACAGTATACGGGACGTGTCTTGCAGCACTGCATGCCTGCCTGCTGCTGCTGCATGCCTGGACTGCAAGGGTTGCACGACTGCCCATGTTTGGTCACTAGTGCTACCACCACACAGCAGCAGCACAAGCAAGAGCACCACCCATCACCCATCACTCTCTCCTCCCCTGCTGCCGCAATTCTACTGGTAAATCCATACCGCCTCATCGCTGCGCACAGGCCTGCTGGTGGTGCCGCCAGCAGTTGTGAAGCAGCGCCTGGATGCTGCAGTGCAGCTGCTGCAGCTGCCAGAGGAAGCCGGCAAGTCGCTTGCCCTGCGAGTGCCAGGGGTGCTGCTGCAGCCCCCGGGTGTCACCCGCAGCCACCTGCTGAGTTTGTCAGCGCTGCTGAATATTCCGCTGGATAGGGCTACGGTGGCTGCTGCCGAGGTGCCGCAGCTGCTGCTGGTGCCGCCTGCGGAGGTGCAGGCGCGGCTGGCCACACTGAGTGAGACGCTCAAGGTGAGCCACTTTATTATCTTTCTGATGTTTACTTTGAAATACTGCAGTGGAATCTGCTTCAGGGTGATGGACGCGGCTGGCCAAACTCAGCGAGACGCTGAAGGTGCGCCAGCACGGCCCGTTGCACATGTTAATATTAATATGTTTGAGATTTGCTGGGCTAGCGTGTTCCGTGATGGTGCAGGCACGGCTGGCCACACTGAGTGAGACGCTCAAGGTGGGCTGCTGTTATGTTACATTTTATGATCCGTGCCAAGCTTTCTGTTTTTGAGTTGGTGGTCTGTGTGGCTGGTGCCGCCTGCGGAGGTGCAGGCACGCCTGGCCACACTGAGTGAGACACTCAAGGTGAGCAGTTTCGTCAATTTTCTTATGTTACTTTGAGTATTGCAGTGGACTCTGCTTCAATAGGGTGATAGGCCCGGCTGGCCACACCAAGTGAGACACTCAAGGTGCGCAAGCAAGATGTGTTGCACAGTTTCGTTACTTGCTGGGCTAGCGTGTTCCGTGATGGTGCAGGCACGGCTGGCCACACTGAGTGAGACACTCAAGGTGCGCCACTTTATCATCTTTCTGTTGACAACCACTTTTGATGGTGCGGTGGACGCTGCTTCAGTGGGGTGATACGCCCGGCTGGCCACACTGAGTGAGACGCTCAAGGTGCGCAAGCACGGCCTGTTGCACATGTTAGTATAATTTATGTTTGGTGTTTGCTGGGCTAGTGTGTTCCGTGATGGTGCTGCCTCGGCTGGCCACACTGAGTGAGACACTCAAGGCGAGCTGCTGTTATGTTACTAACATATGTAGGCTGCATGTCACATGTTGGGATCCCTGCCGGGCTTGCGTGTTTTTGGAGTGATGCTATGTGCCGCTGTCTGCCGGCTATTCACATGCAAAACGCTTGCTGGAATGGAGCCTGGACACCAAGTGGAAGCAAGCTGAGCGGCTGCAATGCACTGCTGGACATGCATCTGTTTATGTACAACCTCATCCTCACTACAGCCTCATCAGGTGACCCAGCGCTGCTGCTGCTGCTGCTGCTGCTGCTGCTGCTGCTGCCAGGTGCCTGTGGACAAGGTGCGGCTGATGGCTGCAGACAGGCCGGTGCTGCTGTCACACAACAGCGCCACCATCCGCAGTGCGGCACAGCAGGCAGCCACGAGCAAGGAGCAGCGGCGGTGACACAGCAGCAGCAGCAGCAGCAGCAGCAATTGGTCGTCAGCGTCTATGTCATCATAACCGTAGTCATGTTACGAAGGAAGCAACGGCAGCCCACCAGCTGGTAGAGGCCTGGGTTTTGCTGTGAGGGGTGTGGCTGGGGAGGTGTCATTGTACCAGTGCTGCACATATTTTGAGGCTGATGTGGCGTCTGCCACTGTTTTGGTTGAACAGCGCCGGTGTCGTGTAACAATGTGTGAGGGCATTCATTTGTAAATCGTGACGTTGTGTTCCTCTGAAACCCTCGTATGCAACTTCTATCCGCATTTTTCAACCACACGTTTCTGTCCGCCTGTTTACACGTGCTGTCAGTGCACCTGCACCTGCAAAGCATGCAAACATCAAACCAGAAACACAAGCAAAGACATGCAGCAGGCCCTATGATACAGCACTCAATCTGGGAGCGGCTGCCGTCATGCATTGATGCCAATTGCAAGCTGCACACCAGCCATCTGCCAGAAGCTGGAACTGCAGCGGGTGTAGACATTTTTTTCTTAAATAAAAGAACTATTTACAGCGGATGCACGCGCTGCAGTTGGATGAAGGCATGAAGCCCCTACATGGACAAACACTTGTGTACATGTGCTTGCACGGCAGCGCTTTGCAGCGCTCACTGATCGCGCAGCCATTGCGTGTCAGACACACAGCCAAGCACCGTGCAGCATCCATGTGTGCATAAAGATAACACAGTGAGCGGCATGGTGCGCGTGCCAGAAGAGCTGCCAGAGCGCGCTTTGCAGGGGACGAACACATTCGGCGCTGTGCATTGCGCGTACCCGCATGTGCAGGCCACGAGAGACGCAGCGTGCACGCCGCATGGATGCGGCGCTGACAGCCATGCAGTGCGCAGCATGTCAGCGCGCAGCAACAGCCCAGGGCTGGCTTCACGTCACAATCAAAACCAGCAGGCCAGCAGCACAGGCGTAGTCGTCGGCAGCTCCGCTGCATGTGCAGCAGCTTGCAGGTGCCTTGATGACCAGCGTGACAAGCAAATGAGGGATGAACAAATGTGGGAGGTGCTGTCACAGCACGGGATGTCCAGTGCTGCAGGTACCAGTGCTGTAGATACCACAACCATACTTGGCGGCAGCGACACACTGCCAGCAGCCTGGCAAACACAGCAACAACGCATCAACACTTCCGCGTCAGCGTCAGAAACTGCTCAAGCGCGTACAGCACCACAGAAAATGTATGCAGAACTTTGGGTCAGAACAAACTGCAAAGACAATGCCGAAACACCACAGCAATGCAACTGCACTAAAAGGCAAACAGAACTTTTACACTGAGCAATGGTTGTGGCGTGTCAACACCAACACTCCTGCAGTGCACCAACACTCCTCAAACAGCGAACAGGATTGCCTGCACGTCAAACTACATCAGGTGTGCCTCTGATGCCCACCAACACTGCCACGCTGTCCTGTCCTGCAAATGCACTACACGTACTGCCTGTACTGAGCAATGAGCTGCACATCTGTGCACTGTACTGCCCACTGTACTGCACATCCATAAAGTGTACTGCCTGATGTACGGCACACATGCACTGTACTGCCCACTGTACTGTCCTTTGTACTTCACACACATGCACTGTACTGCCCACTTCACTGTCCAATGTACTGCATGCTGTACTGAGCATCACTGCACTGTGCTGCCTGCTACGATGCCCTTTGTCCCACTGCACCTGACCCAACACTGCACATCCTGTACCTCATCCAACTCTGCACATTCCAACCCTCACTGCACCCTGTGCCTGCACCAGACGCCAACACAACCTGAGCCCGCGTCAGCAGGCCAGACACGCCTCACACATACAGTACACTTCATATAAAGCACAGCACGTTTTCCTGCCTGCTTGCTACAGCCGTGTTGTGTCATACCCTTTACTTCCAGGCAGGCGGTACGTCAGTGCCAGCCTCCTGTGGCGGTAAGTCTGCCACGCAGCCCCTGAGGCTGCTCATATCCACCATCAACTTCCTGCAAGCTGGCAGTGCATGCCTGCTGACCTTCCAACCACGCAACTGCTGCACAACTACCTCATGCAGTTGCCTGCATCCACACGCCTCAACACACCTCACCAACTCATTCCTAAGTGTTGCTGTCATCAGGTCAAAGGTGCCAAAGAAAGAAGGCAACATCACACAAGTGCAAGCGCCATACTGATCACAGAGCATGTCACTCCTGCTCGCTGTTTGCCACGTAGCAGAAAGGCCAGAGAATCTAACTTTACTCTGCAGCCCAGAGTAAGCCAGGGCTGCAGTGCACAGCCCCAGCAGCTAGCCTGTCCTGCTGTCAAGCAGAATGGCGTCTGTTGCACAAGAGAGCTAACAGCAGCCCACGCCACATGCAGCACATGGGCAGCCCATCAACAGAGTTGCTTGCGCATCTGCTGCAGCTGTGGCACGTAGGGAGGGGTACAGCATGCAAGTATCATGATAGTGCTGTCAGTGCAGCTGAAAACAGCTGCTGCATGCGTTTGAAAAAGAAAGTGTGTCATCACCTCACGCAGCACAGGAGAGGCCTGTGCAGGAGCACCTACATGCGCTGTGCTGAACTGCTATCTACTCTGGCATAACTCTACACAACCCCGCACTACATACAAAGGTCACCACGCAAGCACGCATGGCTTACATGCATGCACGCGTCATTTCATCCAAGTCAAGGTTCAGATGCTGTCATATCACGATCTGGGCAGATTCAGCACGAATAAACTGCCACGCGGTGCTTGCAGCACCCGTTCCCTCACGCAGAAGCACAGCAGGTGTGTATAGCAGAGCTTGGCAGCAGCAACAAGCAGCAGGGGCCCATTGGACCACTCCAATAGTTGCGTGAAACAAGCATGGTGAGATACCACCCTTACTGCTGAGGGGCGGCACAGCAGCAGACAACTGCCAACTACAGCAGCACACCACCGCACTCCGCAAGCGACGTACTGCAGCTGCTTGGAAAGCAGCAGGCTTTCCATCCAAGCCAAACGACGGTTCCATGCCTTGGCATGCAATGCGCAGCATGCATGCTGTGATACGCCCACAGCCCATCTCGGCAAGACTTTTTCACATCTCAGTTGCCTGCTGACCAACAGGAGCACGGCAACTGTACAACCCACACGCATAGATGGTTTTCATCTTAAACGGACGAAGCTGCAAACCCACAACTGCACGCCTCGCATTTCAAGGCCCGCGCGCAGCGCCATGTGTAGAAAGACAGCAACATAGGCTGACAGTCCAATATGTAAAGGTAAAGCAACTGTTACGGTGCGCTTGCTGCACTGCGAGCCTCACAAAGTGAGATGCAGCCGCCCTGTACAGCAAGCACCAACGTATGCATCTAGCGATCACAATGTAACATCAGTGCCGGCTCGCACCCGCGACACTGCTGCACAATAACAGCATGTGCAATGAGCTGGGCAGCGTGCCTTGTCACCAAAAGGCACCGTCACCCAGGCGATGATATATTTATCATAACATAACATAATAACATGGGTGGTCAACGCTCACACCACGAGCAGCAGTGCTCTGCAGCAAGTGCCACGCTACTGCAGCAGCCGTACTGCAGCAGGCACTGGCACATCACCAGCGGCGGATGGTGCACTGTTACTCAACGTGCACCAGATCGCAACAATGCGTTTTGTGTACTTTAACAGCATCGTCACACGAGCTCCAGTCACGCAGGCTAGAGCTGCTGTCTGCAAGCCAGCACTGCCTTTCTTGCAAGCTGCTGCTGCGTTCTGCAAGCCGTTGCCACACATACAGAAACTTGCATCATGTCCCACTGGCAACAGCAGCAACAGCAGAAGCAACAGCTGCTCTCTTCACGCACACACCCTTTCTTCTTACACAACCAGCATCACTGCAAACACCAGGCCTGCAAGCACACTCGGTGCCACAAGCCTCACGCCTGCTGCTACTGCTGCTGCCCCACTGGTGGTCTTTGCAGGAACCTGGCCCTGCTCAGTACCCATCACCTGCTGACCTGGCATCGCCGCACCCCCCATACCCATCCCATTCATCATGCCTCCATTCATCCCCGTGTCCATTGCACCCTGCTGCTGTTGCTGCTGCATGCCCATACCGTTGTAGGTGCCAGGCAGTGCCTCACCCTGCTGCTGCTGCTGCGGCTGCATGCCCAGGCCCATGCTGCTGCTGCTGCTGCTGCCGGTGTAGCCGCCTGCTGCATAAGCAGTGCCGGTGATGGTGGTGCTCATGAGGCTGTCCTGTCCCAGGCTGACAATGCCCATGGCTGAGCCAGCAGTGACCTGCAGGAAAAGGCAGGGCAAGACAACAGCAGTGTGCTGTGGGTTCTGCTGTGTGTAGGCGTGATGAGTGACAGCACGACAGCAGGGGTTTCCCTGTACCAAGAGATTGGATGATGAGAGCCTGTGGGTAGCTGGGAGCTGCTGTATAACTGCTTCACAATCACAAGTGCTTGAATCTGCACTTGCAGTACTGGCAGGCGAGGTGAGGAAGGTCGACAGCCTCATTTGCCGCCTGAGCATGTGCACAGCATAATGTGCTGCACTGCTGCTTCTGCTGCATAACAACCAGCGCAGCTCACATTGTACAGCAGGTTGCAGTCGATTTGTGTTTCACGGCCGCCAGCATCCGGCACCACGCGGCCCTTCAGGTTCATCATCAGCATAGCGGGCGCCTGCATGCTCTGGGGGTTGGTCACCTGCAGGAGGATTGTGTTATGTAACAAATTTAACATATTTTGAAAATGGCAACAGCTGGAGGTCAAGCGATGGTGCTGCACCCAATGGCAAGAAGGAGCATGATGCTTGAGTCTTCTTCTGCATCCAAGGGATGGCTTCAGCCAGCCGCCTCTGTGCCTGGGGCACTGTATCACCAGCTGCTTGACCGCATAACGTTATGTGTATTGCTGGTGTGGCTGGCAGATTGCTGCACACCCACCTGGAAAGCGATGTCACTCCTGCCCATGCTGTACTGACCACTTGCCGCTCCTGCGGCAGCACCTGCGGCATGCAGCACATACACACCATCAGCAGCTGATGCTTCTTGAGTGCTTTGCCCAGTGAGCCCGTAACATCATTCAACCACCTGCGGCAGCAGCGGTGCAAAGAGAGCTTGCAAGGATGCAACGTCAGCTGGACACACATCATATGCACACCCCAACCTGCATCTCAACTCCAGCTGCACGCAGTACACATGCACCCCTTACAGGGCGACATCACAGGCCTGCTATAAGTGATTCACAATCAACGACCAGCCTTAAATCACACCTGCTGTTGTACAATCTACCATGCCTAATCTACCACAGCTCACCTCTGCTGAGCACGCCCTTGCTGACCTCGCAGAATGTGCCATCGCTTGCAATCTTGAGGTTGGGCTGCAGCTGGATGCTGCACATCGGGGAGGTGGACATCTGCAGCTTGCCCAGGCACTCCACGATGGCAATATTATCACGGCAGGTGTCCAGGTTCAGCAGGCGCATGATGCCAGTGCCTGCAGGATGGTGAAGACAGCAGAAACATGGTTGGCATGGTGTGAATGACAGGCGGTGAGGGTTAGCACAGAGGATGCAGAGCACATGTGGTGCCGGTGCCTTGCAGGATGATGAAGATGGGCAGCAGCGGCAGCAGGAGCATGGTCAGGGGCAATAGGTAGGGTGCATGGCATGAGCTGGCTGATGATTGAGCCAGGCGCAGCATGCCTGCTGGCATGCGTCTGCAGGACAGAAGGAGGAGTGGCACAAAAAAGATTCAAGTACGCAGCATAAAAACCTATGTGTAGTGAGGATGGCAGACGTGTCACACCTCAGATCACTGCAGTGATCTTCACAGGTGGGATTACACTAGCGTGTACTGTTGCTTGCTGCTGCAGATCATGTGTTGCATAGCAGCTCTGATCATCTGCGCCGCTGCTGATGTATTCGTTTTGACCATTTCACAGCATCAAAGAGCAGTCACGCCGTGAAAAGGCATACAGTGGCGGACAGCAGCTGCCGTGCAGGTACCTCTGCTGCCGGGTGTGCGCCAGCTGGGCATGTACCAGGTGACTCAGCATAACAAGCTGCCTTGGCCGCTTAATAACATTGCTAAAAGCCCGGAAACTATATGCGCCACTGTGCGAGACCCCCAGGGCCTGCTGTGCTCTCAGCGGACTCGAACTTGCCTTGAGTGCACTGCGCCACGGCGAACGCTGGAAGCGCCATCAGGCACAACATCAAAGCGATGCGCGCATTCATGATGCCTGTATATGGTTGGATGATCCCGGAAGGAGGTAGCCCAGCAATGGGTGAAGTTGGCCTGCTTCTGCTGCAACAGACTGGTCTTACTGCCACTCTAGGTTTTGAATACTTATCGGCGTGCTTAAGCGTGATGACAGCATGAGGCGCCCGGAAGACGCTTGCAACACAATCGGTGTTGTGGCCCGTGTTGTGTGTGTCTGATGTCACTTCCGGCCTACGAATCCGCTTGTACCTCCCGTCTACGCCAAACAAACAGTGTTTTATGTTGACATCTAGATACCCAAGCGCCGTATCTCGCACGGTGCGGCCCTGGGTGCCACCTGCACAGGTTGCGCGCCAAAACTTGATCACACTCAAACAAGGGGCGACCTCCACCTTTCACCGCTCATACTACGCTCGGAAGACCCATTCTTGAAAAGATTTACATGCCATTATCTAGCAAGCTGCTGGTGAAGTCCTGACAGCAGCACACCATCCACATCGAGCAGTAGCTCAAAGATGGGCTGAGAAAAACTCATGTTTCCAACCCTCTGATGCCTGCACTGAAGACCATCCAGAAGGCAATGTCAACATCAAATGGTTTACCGCACTTAAAGGCCAAGCTATGGCAAACCAAACCATGACAATAACCTGCTGTACGGTAATGCTCAGGCACAAAGTTCAACCAACCACGCACGACCGTCCGTCAGACCAGCATAAACGGGAGGTGCAAGGTAGCAACGTCATACTGCCACTGTGCAACCTTGCAGACTTGTTGAAAAGTCAACGCAAAGTGTTCAGACCAACGCGCAGTGTCGGCCAAGCCAAAGCACCATGCAGCCAACATAATCCTTTTTTTCACAAAACCCCATGCATGCAGCATCATACACGTGAGGTGCCATTGCTGCTAAGCCAGTGAGGCTTCAACTTGCCCTGGTGGCACCACTTTGTCTGCAGCTGAGCACAACACTACAGTTCAGTTCAAACGCCCAAAAGGTAACTCCCATCAAGGGACGGATATCCACACTACAGCAGCTGCATCAGGGCTGCGTGCGGTGTGCACAGCACACTCACCCATCACAAAGCTGCGCTGAGTCAGCGCCACAGCACATGAAAACAGAGGAGCAGCGGCTGCCATCACGATGGCATGCATGATCAAGTTGCATCATGCATGATGGCATGCACTGTTTGCTGCTGCTGCTGCTGCTGCTGCTGCATCCAGAGGGAGCGCCGGCCCGGCGCCCCGGGGAGTGCTCCAAAACGTGACATGACACTTGCCACAGCAGCTGCAAACACACCTGGTCGCCTCGGCAGCAGCCGCAACAGCCTGCCCTCCCGCACACCCCACGTAAAAAACTAGCCAGCAGCAAAGAGGATAGCAAAACTCAACATACCACAGCAATTTACGCAGCACAAGCAGCAAGTAAGCAGTCAAACACCTCGCTGGGCTGATTGTCAGCCATGCGCCTGAGCGACTTGGCACATGGTGGGACTCACGGCGATAAAGAAACTGGCTATCCAGCGTCCAGCGTGTTATTGACAATCTATTCTGTTAGTGAGCAGTACTAACATCACAGCATCCTCACCACCACCATCATGTCACCATCATAATAAACCCAGAGTGAGCAGTGCTAACATGTGCATGCTGCACTCCTGTCGGCACCCATGCGCCACATCAGCCATGCATGCAACCTGCAGGCCATGTAATGCAACCCTGTGAGCATTTCTGCGGCTCCACTTGGGATGCCCACCCTTGCGGATGGTGCATGCAATGTTACGTTTCGAGCAAAGAGTGCAAGCGTTCACCAGCTGCTGGGGCTCAAACTCTCCACACACGCCACCCTGCACCAACACGAGCTCATTGTCTCAACACCAAATCTGTAGGCACTCCTCCGCAAGTGTGCTGTGGTTTTGAACTGCTGCGTAGGCTCCATAACCTGTTGGGTTAGCCAACAGCAATCAAAAAACTCTTTGCAAGGCGGCTGAACCTGATAGCTGACTTGCTGTACTGCTGCACGCCCCTGCAAGTGTGACAGCACCTGCCCTACAGCAACCGTAAACGTGCTGAATCCTCGGCAATGTCTTTATAGAAAAGCATCAAACCAAGGAAGAAGATGCATCTAAAAGCGGCGAGTTGCAACAGCCGCCACCACCTGCAGGCATGTGTGGAGGCAACCCTCAGCTTGAGTCACACATGCACTGCTGGCAGTGCGCATTTTCCCAACCTACAAAATCACAACAGCGCCACACTCATAGCATTGCGTTTCTCCACCAAACACAGCATGACAGCAGCAAATGCAATATAATGCATACGTCGCAGGAACAACGCAGCATGCCTTGCCCAGCTGGCGCGCCTAATCTGCAGACGTGCTGCGGCCCAAGGTCACTGACGGCGTCCCAACTAAAGCACTGTCACCTTCCTCCTCGTCTGCCCCATTTGCAGACGCCCCAAGCGACCGCAGCGAGACCGATTTGAATATCTTTGCCTTGCCGCTGCCGCCACCGCTGCTGGCTCGCCCCTCAACTTCCAGCGCTGCTGCTGCCGCCGCTGCTGCTGCTGCTGCTGCTGGCCCAACCCTGGGAGATGCAGCAGCACGTGATGCTGCTGCTGCTGCTGCTGCTGCTGGCTGTGTGCGGATCCGCGATGGCATCACCAGCGGTGCAGCTGCTGTGGCGGCACCAGCCAATGATACCGGCGGCCCCTGCACAGAACCAGCAGCAGCAGCAGCAGATCCTGCTGCTGCTGCTGCTCCTGCCGTGCTTCCTGGATCAGATCTCCTGCTCCACCCCATCATCGCAGCTAGGTTTGGAGTTGACTTGCTGACTGATCCAGACGCAGACGCAAGCGGCCGCACAGCACCTGCATTGCCAGCAGCAGCAGCATGCGCGTTGGCTGCACTGCCAACCCCAGCTGCTGCCGCTGCTGCCGCTGCTGCTGCTGCCGCTGCTGCCGCTGCTGCTGCTGCCGCTGCTGCCGCGGCCACACTGTTGCCAGCAGCCGCCATGCCGCTGCTGGCCCGCACGCGCATTGCTGCTGTTGCGCGTATGCTGCTAGGGCTTAGGTCAGAGCCTGGCGGCATCCATGCCGAGGTTTTTATAAAGTGCTGCGCAGCTGCCAGCATCTCAGCACGCAGCAGCTGCTGCAGGTGGGGCGGCAGGCCACCCTGCAAGGTTGTCCACAGCAGTGCATGGCAGCAGCAGAAGAGGCAGGAGTCAGATGCAGCATTACTTGGTGCAGGTGTTGCCTCAACAGGGAAGCGACTGCCTTAGCGCCAGCCCCCAGCACACAATACGCATGAATGCATTCAGCAGTGCATGTCAGCAGAAGCAAGGCAGGAGTCAGATGCTGCACCAGTAGGCGTGGCTATTGCCTCTGTGCAGAGAGGAATGCACTGGCTGCAGCTGCCAGAACACCACAGGCGTGTGCTGCACACATACGCCTCAAGTTGCAGCAGTGAGCAGCACAAGCTGTGCCTGGGCTCTGCATGCATGCGGGAGTCTGTGCATAATGCAACAGGCTGTCATCCTTTTTTCTCTGTGCCTAGTAGGCATCATCACGGCTGCCTGTCACTGCCTGTCACTGCCTGTCACTGCCTTTCGCTGCCCGCCGAGCAGCCTGGCCAGATGTGCCAGCTGTGCCTGCCAGATGTGCCTCCGTAATGCAACAGGCTGCCCTCGTCCTGCTGCCTTAAACCAAGCACAGTTGTGGTTGTTGCGTGTCACTGCCTGTCACTACCAAGCTGCATGGCAGGCAGCCTTATGAGCAGCAGCAGGCCCCACCCACCATGAGCTGCGTGATGTCCACCTCCCGCGTCTGCTCGTTGTCCATGAACTTGTCTGTCTCGTCAATGATCTCCGTCTGGGCGGCAGCAGCAGCAGCAGCAGCAGCGGGCAGCAGCAGCGGCGGCACACATGTTGTTTGATGTATGCGATGCTCGCAGCCAGAAGGCCACAGTCGCAGCACACACCTCACACCCACAGCAGCTGCTTCGCAAGGTGCTCTGCCGCAGCAGCGGCGAACCCCAACACACCTCAGGAGAGATGAGCAAAGGCACCCACTCAGGCACCAACGGCTAGCCCTACCCCGACCATGATTAACAGTCCCCCCATAGCCCTGCAGTTGCCAGCCACAACCTCCCTACCCACCTGCAGCAGCTCCTCTTTGACATCCTCCAGCGTAATGATACCCACAGGCACACCAATACATAACAATGCGCCAGCCCATGTTATCAACACCAGTCACCCTTTCAAACCCTAGACCCACCTGCAGCAGCTCCTCCATAACATCCTCTAACGTGATGATGCCCACAGGCACCTCAGGCAGCAGCCCAGCACAGCCGCCGCTGCCACCCTTAGCAGCATTAGCGCCGCTGCCCTGGTGGCTCTTGAATGCATGTGCAGCAGCAGCAGCAGCTGCGGCTGCTCCTGCAGGGCCAGGCGCAGCAGCTGCCGCTGCTGCACTCGGCTGCGGTGCAGTGAGCGCCAATGCGCCGCCTGTGCTGCTGCCGTTGATGCTGCTGTGGCTGCTGCCGAAGACGTCTGCTGCCGGCGGCTGAATGATGTCCAGCGCAATGTACGCCTGGCCAGCTGTCTGCTGCTGCTGCTGCTGCTGCTGCGTGCAGCCCAGCTCCTGCAGCTGCTGCTCCGCCTCATCCACCGGTGAGGGGCTGCGGCTGCCTCGCTTCGTGAAGCTGTTAAAGCTGTTCTTCCAGCTCACCCGCTTCTCGGGCTGCTTGCGCCGAGTCATGCTGCTGCTGCTGCCGGGCTGGCGGCCCTCCTCGCTACTCCTTCGCCTTGTGCCTTGCTCCTCTTCTGGCATTAGCAGCAGTGCACCACTGTCAACGCCAAACAGCTGGCCTACACTGTTGCTGTTGCTGTTGTTGTTGCCGGCGTCAGTGCTGTTGTCTACGTCCCTGCTGGCCAGGCGCCCCCGTGTGCGCTTGAGCTCTTCTATGTCGGAGCCGCTTGGGGCCATCAGCAACGCCATGTGGCTGTTGCCGGTCTGCATATACACAGCAGACAAGCAAGCACGTGAGACAATCCAGAGCGGAGCCTGACGACGCATGACGCGTAGCAACTGAGCAATGAGCAGCACCACGTGGCTAACACCTGAAGCAGCACAATGCTCATGCTCATTACACACAAGAGACATGGGCACACTGCCCACCTGGAACAGGCGCAGCACGTCAAACATGGACGTGCCTGTGGGGATGCGCGGCAGCCATCAGCCGCACAGCAAGCAACACATACAGCCGCAGCGCACCTGGAACAGGCGCAGCATGTCGAACATGGGTGTGTCTGCGGACATGCGCAGCATCTATCAGCCGCAGACAAAGAAACACATGAATCCGCAGCGCACCTGGAACAGGCGCAGCACGTCAAACATGGGCGTGTCTGCTGGGATGCGCGGCATGTAGCGCACGTCCAGCTGCCCCACGCGCGGCGTGCCGGGGCTGCGCCAGAACTGCAGCAGCTCCTTCACCAGGACGAGGCCGATGATGTCCGTCTGGTTGGAGCCCCTGCGGTGCGTTTCACAGCAGATTTAAGGGTTTTGTGGCCAGCAGAGATTAACAGGCGCACATGTAGCAAGAACTGCAGCAGCTCGATCACCAGCACCAGCCCAACGATGTCCTGCGTGTTGGAGCCCCTGCATTGCCGTGTTGTGTTGCAGCAGGCAAATACTCGGCAGGGTCAATTGTGACTAGAGGAACTGCAGCAGCTCCTTCACCAGCACCAGCCCTATAAAATGTCCGTCTGGTTGGCGTCCTTGTGGGTTGCAAATGCAAGTGCGGGCGTCTCCACATCGCTGCCCAGCAGATTCCATTTGCAAGCAGGTTGCAGCTGCACACTGCTGTAAGATCTTTGCATGGTACATGGCAAGCAGGGTAGCAGCAGCAGCAGCAGATGCATGTGAGGCCTCTATTACTATGTACCTTGATGCGACCTACTGCCTGCTGCCTGCCGTCGCACCTGTACACGGGCAGTCGGCTGTGCCCGCTCTGCAGCACACGCGTGACCAGCGCCTCGTCCAGCTCAGCATCCTCACTCAGCTTGAACACCTGCAATGTAGCACAGAGGAGCATGCATTTGCAGCGGAACAGTCAGCCAACCGGGTCATCCAGTGCATTCGCCAGCTCAGCGTCTCCCTCAGCTTGACCACCTGCCATGCAGCGCAGACAGTCAGCCACTTACACAATCAGGCAAATAGGCAAGCAGACACCAGTGCCTCGTCCAGCGCAACACCTGCAGTTGCAGAAACACAAAAGGCAGCCAAACAGCTGATCGTGCATCCAACTCAGCAGCTACATCACACCAGTGCGTGCCCCTTGCTTGCTGCGCACCTTGTCAAACGGTGTCATGCTTGACAGCGCCGTCTTGTTCGTCAGGTCCATCGCGCCATGTATGACTGCCACCTCCTGGTGGGTCAGCCCCCCACCCAGGCCTGCAGCGACACAGAGGCAGGCAGGCATGCATACAACAGGTAAAATTGCAGTTCAGCTGCCTCCGCAACAAGGAAGTCAGTCAAGACACGTGCAGCTGCACAATGCTGACCACACCTCGTTTTATAGCAGCAGATGCGCCTAGGCCTGTGCAGTCAGCGGAGCTTGCCATGCCAACAGCCAACACACCAGACAAGAGCAGCTGCTCGCATACCAGCACTTCATCTCAGGCGCTGGCAAGCAGGCTGTGTCAAGACACCGCACCAGACAGCCAGGCCTGTGGCTGGCCCTGCTGCAGACGTTCTATATATACAAATTTGCTATTTACCCCCCAGCGCATCTCAGTTCTCCCCGTGCAGTTGCACCATGGCCTTCAGCTCGCGCCGTTTCCTCATGGCCCAGCTACACACAACCTCATGGCCCAGCATGTGGCTGGGCCTGCTGCAGACGAGTCACACAGAGTTGCTATTAACCCTCCAGCGCACCTGCATTCTCCCCGTGCAGTTGCACCATGGCTCGCGCCGCTTCTTCATGGCCCAGCTACAGACACCATTTCAAACTAATCAATTTCCCGCCCTGCTGCCCACCTGCATTCTCCCCGTGCAGCTGCACCATAGCCTTCAGCTCGCGCCGCTTCATGGTGATCTCCTCGTGCCCTAACACGCAGTCCAGCAGCTTGCCCAACGGCCACGTGACAGGGCTGCACACAAACATGAGCGCGCGCACCATTGGCGCACATGCTGCGCCAATCGCCACGCCGTACCTGCGAAAGCGTTTTAGGAGACAGGGGAAGATACGCATCGCAGGCACCAGACAGCGGGCAGCAGGCCTATCAGATGCGTAGCTCATAAGTTGATAGCAAGATTTAGGTGGTGACTGGGTGGGTGGATTAGCCTAGCCCAGCACGCAGTCCAGCAGCTTGCCCAGCGGCCACGTGACAGGGCTGCACACAGTCACCAAGCCGCGCACCAGTGGGGCGCACACGGGGTACCAATCGCCACGCCGCACATGCACGTGTGTGTGAAGCAGCGTGTGCCGCAGGCGGTTGAGATGGCAAATGCAATATAAAAAGCTGCTATCACTGAGCCCACCACACACAGCATACGGGGCACCGCTGCCATTCCTGGGCTGTCGCTGCTGCTGCTACTGCTGCTGCTGGTGCAATGCGCTGCGGGCAGCTGCTGCCAGCGCCTGTTCAAACCCCACCTGGAGCACACCGCCTGCGGGATGATCTCGCCAAACACCAGGATGCACGTGACTGACAGCAGGATCGCTCCAACTGGGTTCAGCAGCCTATCCAAAAACAGCGGCAGCGCCTCCATGCATACCGCATTACACAGCAGCAGCGTGCACAGCAGCCAGTGCGGCTTGCTAACGAGGCGGATCAGCCGCGCTGCTGAGTCGCGCTGCTTGCGGGTGCCTGAGGCTCGGATGACCTGTGGCAATAATGACAGCAGCATATGTAGGAACAGAGTGAACAGGAGCGCCAGATAGGATGATGTGGTGGGGAAAGAGCTATCGGGGGTGACAAGGTGGGCAGCACCTGTCAACAGCACCCCAGTAGTTGTCCCAGCATCTGCCTTCACACGACCCTAAATGCACGATTGGGCTTGTAGGTTGTGCTGCTGCTGCTTGCAAAGCCTCAGCAGCAATGCAGCAGCTGCTCATGCAGGCATGCTGCCAACATCGCACTGTCCTGCAAAACGGCACAACACCACTGAGGATTCTGAGCTAGCTGTTCCTAAAACTTTCTAGCATGAAATGTAAACTTAAGCATGCATCCCTACCTCTAGGTCCATTACGTCCAGTGAGAGCAGGCCCAGAGTGAGACCAGACATGAGGCCAGCGCCAATCACCAGCCCCACCACTGCAAGCGCATAGCCAGTCTCCAAGCCAGGCGACAGGGCCTCATGGCCGTGCTGCATGTCTGATAAAGGCTCCGCCATGCTGCTTGCGTGCTGCTCGCGGCAAGGGAGCGCTGTGGAGCAGCCCTATACAAGTAGGGCTTGCTGCTGTCCAATGACTTTGAAGCCTTATCCCTCAACCTACGTCAATTGTGACCACTAAAACAGACACTTATAGGTTTAAATCCCATTATTGTCGTGTATGGCGGAGGAACATGCACGGATCGGCGTCGAGAAAGCAAGATGACCTGGCTCCGGGAGCGGTGCCGGGCTAGCAACGGCGGGAACAGACGCAAACCGAGTAGGCTTCAAAAGCACCAACAAATGTTGCGAAGGGCTTTGATGTGTCGTCGCAGAATGGAATGCGGGCAACAGCACACGGGACTTTGAAGAAGGAACGCAACCACAGCAGCAACCATAGACTAAACAGAACACCACTGTTGATGATAAACTGTCGATTCAGCTGAGCAGAAAGTTCCTCTTGTTAGCTTTAACGCAGAAACGTGCGTCCCGTGTCACTTCAGTGACAACACCTGATTTGGCATCGGAAGTGTCTTTTCAGCGCCCGGCACAAGGCATTAAGCTGTTTAGAGCCGGTGATGCTTATAGCAATGCAGGTGCTCGCAATGCATGGCACCCAGGCAGCAGCAACAAGCCAAATGAACCATGCAGGTACAGGAACACCTGCTGTACTGCCTGCCAATCCCTCAAGGCAGCGATGGAACCTCTGCGAACATCCTTACATCAGCACCTTGCATAACACTTCAACCTTCAGCCATCCATGCCAGGCCTACATCTGGGGCTTCCTGCCACCATAGCGGCTGCTGTTGTTGCTGCTGCTGCTGCCGCCTCAGGGATATCGCTTCTTGCCGGTCTCCTGGTACTCCCGCACTTTGTCGTATATGTCACTGGTCTTGTTCAAGTCTACGTACTTAATGGTAATTGGCCCCTCCTGTTCCTGCTTCTCCTGCAGCTGCGCATTGTGGATGAGCTCCAGGCCTTGGCCCCTGCAGCATACGCCAGAAACAGCAGCAGCAGCAGCAGCAGCAGCAGCAGCAGCAGCAGCAGCGGCGGCAGCAGCAGCAGCGGCGGCAGCAGCAGCCAATTTGGCAGTGAAGGTTGTGTAAGGATGTCGTGCGCCCTGCTGATGTGGCACTTTTAGACGCTGCAGATATGTGTGCTGTAGCCTGGCAGCTGGTATGAGAGCTGCAACATCAGGCGAACGCAGGGCGACAGCTGCCACAGCAGCAACATCTGGCAGCAGTCAGATGCATTCCTATGCAGCAACTGCCCTTGTACTATGGCGCCTGCCCCGCGCTCTGCTGCTGCTTGCTGGCCATGGCCTGTTACCAAGCAACAGAGTCAGCCACCAAACATGTAAAATGACAAAACATGTACATGTCCTGCAGCAGCCTCCCCGTGCTCTGCACTCACTTAGCTGCTTTCTTGGCTGCCTTCTCCTCCTTGCTCTGCTGCTTGTTGGTCTTCTTGGGGTTGCCCTTGCGCGCGCCACCAGCCCTGCCTGCTGCTGCTGCTGCCGGCAAGGAGAACGCTGGCGCCTGCTTGCAGCTGCCGGCAATGCGTGCACCACCTACTTTGGGTGCTGCTGCTGGGAACCTAAACCCGCTGCGGCCTCCCTTGCTGCCCTGTTGGCATGGTGTGTGGTGGCAGATTGGCAAAATGTGGGTATGAGCAGAGGATGGAGCAGGCTATGATCAACAGTGCAGGTGCCTGGAAGGCGCAGGGTTTTGCAGATGGTTACATTGTGCATGTGTACTAGCAGTGCATACAGGCAGCGTGAATGCCTGTTGTATAGCGCAGCATTGATCGCAAGGTTGCTGCTTATCGACATCGACACTGCTGAGCACCACCATTACACGGGACGGCTTGATGAGCTGCTGCTGCAGAGCCAGCAGGACTTCTGCCATTACTGCTGTGCTGCAGCACGAAGCATATCCTTGCTGCATGCATCCAAACCAGGTCGTTGTACCTGCTGCTTCTTTCCACTTGCTGCGGCATCCTTTCGTCGGCGCCACCAGAACCAGCCCACTCCAGCTGCTGCCAGCAGCACCACTGCTAAGCTGCTGGCTTGCCCACCAGTTCTGCTGGTGGTGACAGCTTTACTGCGTTTGCTGCGGCAGCACGGAGGCAGCGAGCAGGAGATGAACAGCCAGTACACATAATCCCCAACAGCTGCTGTACAGCTGCAGCTGCTGCTGCAGCAGCACTGCTGCTGAGCACTTGAGCGCCAGGGCAAGGATCGGGCACGAGCACATCTCACCCGCTCATTGTCGCGGATGTAGGTGCGATGGGATCCCTCTATGTGTGCGTCAGCAACCAGGCGTCGGGAACAGCTGGTGTAACCTTCAGTGTTGCGAACTACTGCCTACAGTTGTTTAAAAATGTATTTGCGTAACAGTCAGCAGTACGTGGTTGCCTATCATAGTTGGCACATCAATGTTTCCAGCACTGCTGAGCAGTCCTCAGGTGAGCACCCTCTCTGGCACACCCAATGTTTATGGTTTCTCAACGTTACCTTTGTCGGCACAAATCACTTCAATGGTTTTGATGTAGTTTTATTCATATTCGTTTACGAGCTTCGCTTCAGTTGCTGTCGCCAGTGCCTGCAAGCAACAGTCCACTGCGGTCAGCAATCAACAAGCCACGATAGTTGTCACCCACAAGGTCTGCGACAACGTTAGTTTGCACGATAACATCAAGATCAAACCATACTGACTTGCACAGAGTTCGCCGGCTGCCTCCTAGGTGAAAAACACAACCCTTTCCCAAGCTGCTGCTGGTGCCCTGCACCTGAGACTGCTGATGTGAATATCATGGACTGAAGCACTGCTTAGCAGTGGCTAGCAATGTCAGAACACGAGCAGCTGCCTGGGGGCTCCCCAAGCCTCCTTATCAGCCTCAGGCAGCGCCTGGAAGCCAAGCATGCTCTGCTTGCCAACGCACAGCAGCAGCCTGAAGATGAGGCTGGCCGGGATGAGCAGCAGCGAGAGAGTGCTGGGCAGGATGAGGAAGAGCAGGAGCATCAAAGTAAGCACACTTTACAAGCATTATGCACTGAAACCCATACAGTGTTGAGACGTACATGTTGCTTTACCTGCACAAGAGCTGCACTGCCCAGTCCATCACTGCATCTGCACCTCCTGATGTTACTGCTTGCAGGATTGGATGCTCTGGATGAAGAAATGTTGCAGCAGCAGGATGAGATGCAGCTGCTGGATCTGGTATCGTTTGACCATTGCAAGGAGGTGCGTGCCACGACAGGCGCCCTGGAGAGTCATGAGACACTAGTGAGAGCAGCAGCCGTGTCAGCCGTTGAGCGCTGAGCAGCATGTGGTTTGGCTTCTGTCCATTTGCAAGCTGTTGTTTTGTGCACGGGCGGTGCTTTGCATACACATGCCACACATTCCTTAAAGATGCGCCATGCACCAAGCATGCCACCAGCAGCCCTTTAGCAGATTGTCCTTTGAGTAACTCCGCACCTGTGCTGCCTTCCGTCTGCATCGGCTGATGGCACTGCAGCTGGTGCAAGTGCCTCCTCACATCGAGCAGCAGGTCCTGCAGCAGTTTGCAACTGGCTTTCTGGGCCTGCCGCTGCCATCAGCAGCGCGCCAGCAAGCAGAGCAGCTGCAGCGGCTGCCCCAGGAGTCCCTTGGGCTGTATGTGGCACCGCACCCACGCGCCAGCAGCAGCTCGCTGTTTAAAATGGAGCAGCGGCTGCAGCACGCAAGGCAGTTGAATGTACAACAGCTTGTCAGGCAGTTGCAGGAGCAGTTTCCTGCAGCAGAGCAGCCAGCAGGTGCGTGAGAACTAGTCATCAGGGAGTTGCGGCAGTTCCTGCAAGCACCCAGTTCCAGGTGTCTGGCCTTTCCTGTTGTGAGGCCCAGCATGTAGGACAAACGCCATAATTGCCGTAATGGATACTTTCTGCTCACCATGTTTGAAAGCCAAAGTCATTTGTGGTCTTCTGCCGTGTGGCTCCTATCTGCTGCAATGCTCTCTGCTACAGCCGAGATTCCTGCAGACATGCAGCCTGGCGGGCTGTGGCTGGATGAGAACGGCTTGATGCTGTATGAGCCGCACCCGGCAAAGGTACGGAAGGACAGCAGAAAAACAGCTGGTCCAGATCTTTTTGCAGCGCACAGTTGATGATGGATGATAAACCCAACAGCAGCTCCTCACCAGGCAACGTAACTTGGAGCCTGTGAGCTGCCTACAGCATGCTTGCTGCTGCCATCGCTAACACCAACTTCCCGCCTTCGCCTTGCAGCCTGGCAAGCAGCGCACTTGGCGGCCGTACGACCAGAACAACGACGTCACGCAGACGGCGTGGCTGCCTGCCGTGACGGCGCCGCTGACGCTGCTGGAGAGCCGGGGCGTGAGCTACAGGCTGGATGTGGAGCTGGCTCGGCTGGAGTTTGAGGTGCACCCCTACATGACGCTGGAGCACCAGCTGGTGAGCTGCAGCTGCAGCTGCAACCTGCATCCACGCAGCTGCCTCGGACCCCGTGCTGTGCATCAGATGTACACAGAGACATTAGGGAAGTCAGTGCGATAGACCAGAGACGACGATGATGTTGATGAGAGCAGGGTGAAGGTCTTCGTGTGCAGTGCCCAGCATGCAAGATGACGGTACCCGCCAACAACACTGCACCACAACAGTGTACAACTGTAGCCCAGCGCTGCTGCCATTTGTGCTCATGTGTGCCTGCAGGCTGCCAGGCTGCTGTGCTCTTTCAGAGAGTACCACCGCAGGGCACAGCTGGGCCTTGCCACATGCTATGCCAACAAGCTGGCAGCTCTGGAGGATGGGCTGCTGAATGCCAGGGAGACCCTTTTTGCAGCACAGGAGCAGGAGCAGGAGAAGCCACAAGACCAGGAGCAGGTGCAGGTCACACAATATCACGCCTGCATGATTCTGGTGCTGTGGGCCTGCAGTGCATCTACCTCGCAACGCAGAAGGATCTGGATGAGGCTTGCAGTCATAGCCCCAACAGCATGAGCAACTCTGCACCCCACCATTTAGTGGTTCATGACAAGGGTTTTTGTTGTTTGTGTGCAGGTAGCTGCTGCCCTGCTAGCCATGGCTGCTGCTGAGCGGGAAGTTGCAGAAGTGCGGCAGCTGCGTGAGGAGGAGGACGCGGCCCTGCTGGCAGCACTTGAGGCAATGGCTGGCCTGTGGCAGCAGCTTGTGGATGTGAGGGAGCAGCAGGGGGGCCTGCGCCTCACACATGTTGGCTTCAGCATCTTGCAGCTGCCACAGGAGGACCCCACACCACTGCAATCGGTGAGCCAGCGATGACTGTGATGACTGTTGCTGCTATTCATGCGCAGCCCACAAAAGCATTTATGCTATGTCATGTTGCATAATTTTCTTCCATGCAGGCCGTCAGGCAGTTTGTGGCAACAGCAGCAACACCAGCAGCTGACCATGCATACGATACCTCACTGCCGCCCCTGTGTTGTTGTTGTGTCTCATCTTGCAGGATGGCCTCACTCGGCAGCAGCTGGATGTTGCGCTGCTGGTGGCAGAAGCAGAAAGCATTGCAGGGCTGCCAGCATACCCGGCAGCGCTGCCGCTCAGCCAGTCTGATGCTGAGCTCACCAGCTTTGGGCTGCGGCGGGTGGAGAGCACCGCCAGCAGCCATGCGCTGCTCAGGGCAGAGCTGATGGCACGCCTGGCACTGCTGCAGGTGTGCCAGCTGGGATTGTGTCCCAGTTGGGACTGCCGGGCTAGCTGTAGTGATGAGTGTAGCTACGTTTTGCAGCATGACTATAATTACGGTGCATGCTGGGGAGGGTTTGCTGACTCTGTCGTCGCCGTGGCCCTGCAGCTGTGGCTCTTAGTTGCTGCTTTGTTTGCCAGCAGACTGAAGAAGCCGTACCTAGCAGTGCTCGTACACTGCCTGAGCAGCTGACGCTGTCTCTCCTGCCTAATGGTGCTGCACTGCCGTCTGCAGGACCGCGTGTCGGCAGACCCCGACGACCCCGAGATGCAGTCACTGCAGCAGCAGCTGCAGCTGCTGGGCCCTGCGCCCAGGCGGCAGCCGCTGAGCCACCAGCAGGAGATGGAGCTGTGGACCTGGGCGGAGGAGGAGGTGGCCGCAGGGCGGGTGAGCGGCTGCTTGGCTGCTACTGCTGCTGCTGCTGCTGCTGCTGCTGCTGTCCTGCTGCCATGGGCGATAGCACCGGCTGGCCTGTCAACCTTGTACACAACTCCATTCAAACACCAGCAGCCACTGATATTGCCCTACCAACACATTTGCTGGATACTTACAGTTGCCCAACTAGTACTGCAGGGGTGGCTCACCACGTTGCGTATACACGCTGCATGCTGCCGAATCACCTGTCGTGCAGATTGGCGTGTACCGGCCGCCGCGGCTGCAGCCATGCCTGACGGTGCTTCCAGCTGCTCCAGCAGGCCCCAGAGCTGCTGCCAGACTCAGCAGCATGGGCGGCGCTGCTGGCATCAGCTGCACAGCTGGCGCTGCTGCTGCTGGCAGCAGCAGCAGCCCAGGGCCACGCAGCAGGCTTGGCTGGCCCGGCTTAGGAAGTGGCAAGCAGCCAGGGTCACCTGCTGCACCCTCTGCAGACCAGCAGCAGCAGCAGCAGCCTGCTGCAGCAGCCGACGGTGTGGTGGGCCTGCGCACTGGGCAGCTGCTGCCGGTGTCTCAGCAGGGCCCCAATCTGCCTGTCAAGCTGAACTACTATGCGAGGCTGCTGGTGAACGACAGGGTGGTGGGCACGAGCGAGGTGGTCACACTGAAGGAGGATTATACACTTGACTTCAGAGATGTATTCAGGTAAGGTGCAGCCATGGCTGCAGCGCGTTGTCCCTGTCACCCTGCAGCATCGGCACGTGCATCAGCTCGATTTCATCGCATCAAATGGTGCAGGGAATCCTGAGCACAACAAACAAAAGCATGGCTGGCAAGACACCGCTGACGTCTCACATCTAAGTATTGCACTACGACTCTCCGCCTGCCAATGCTGCAGCCTGCGTCTGCTGAAGTGGCCAGCCAGCATGCAGCTGCAGATATGGGAGCAGGGCACATTCAGGGACACGCTGCTGTGCCAATTCTACCTGGTGGTGCCAGGCCTGGCAGGCACGCCACATGTAGACCCTCAAGCCAAACCCCACAGCTGGACCTCAACTGAGCCTGTGCCGCACCAAAAGCTGCTGCAGGCTGCAACTGCTTTGCAGCCGCTAGGCGTGGTGCCTGCAGTGAATGTAGAAATACTACAGCAGCAACAGAAGCAGCTTGTCAAGGCAGCAGCAGGCCACAGCAGCAGTCAGGCAGGTGGTGCGGAGGGTGCTTCCAGCCAGACAGGTGCTGCTGATGCAGCAGATGCAGCGGGCAGCAGCAGCAGTGCAGGGGCCGATCCCAGGGGCAAGAGCGTTGCGGCAGTATACCCATCTGGACGCTTGTTTGTTCGATGTGGGTGGGTGGCAGACCATGGCGTTGAGTCGCATGTGACGCCTTTTGAGGGCAGCAGCGGCGCTTTTGCAGCGCGGCTTGCAAGGCAGGTGCTGCATGGCGCGCCAGGCATTGCTGAGAATGATGGCATGGTGCAGGTCAGCGTGGCTGGTGTGGTGGATGCCACCGCAGCAGCAGCATGTGCAGGACCTGGCAGCCCTTTGAAAGGCCGCAGCACTACACTCAGTGCTGCAGGATTCGCTGGCAGCCCTCATGCGTCCCCTGACAGGTCCAGGGGCAAATCAGCAGCAGCAGCAGCAGCAGGTGTCACAGCAGAGGGGCCTGACAAGGTGTTTGGCAACCCGCTGGCCCACATAGGGGAGGATGTGGAGGTGGGGCAGCGCCTGGCACCGCCACTGCCTCACAGGAAGGCTGACAAGGCGCTGCAGAGGGCAGCTATTGGCGGGAACAAAGTGAGCGAGCTGCCTGCAGGCTTGTCAGAGCATGCCAGTTTGATGTCATGTACAACGATCACAGATTGCGTGCAAGTTGCACTTCCTGCCCACCGCACTGGGTGGCAAATATTGGGGACAACGCAAAAATGCAATCAGTCTCACTTTCTCTGCTGCGCTGAGTTTGGAGCAGCGCTCGTTGCCGTGCAGAAATGTTTGTCGGCTGCGTGCATACACAAATGCCTTGTTGCACCGTGTTGTGTTGTCCATGCATGCAGGGCCACCGCAGCGCTGCCGCCAAGTGGCTGGCGCAGCAGCTGCTCGACCCCAACGACCCGCGCAATGCAGCACTGCTGGAGCTGCTGCGCACGCGCAGCGCAGCAGCAAGCAGCGGCGCTGGGCCTGGCGGTGTGCCAGACCTGTTCAGGTACCACCTGCTTGCTTGCTGAGCAGGCCGCCTGCCAGATTGTATATGCGGAATGACAGTCTTGCAGAAGTGCTGGTTTATTTCAAATTTCTCCGGCTTGCAGGCGGGAGGCATGACCTGGTATTGTATGCCCTTGTGCAAGGCGTTTGATACGCAACTTTGGGTACTGCTGTGTCATGCTGCTGCAGGCTGGACCTGTCCTCAGAGCTCGCGCTTGCAGTTGACCGTGCAGCAGACCAGCGCCTGTCGTTCATCAAGCAGCGCTGGCAGTCGGGGCCGTACAGGGGCCCGGCAGGTGCCAGGGGCGGCAGCATGCCAGGTGGGTTGTAACTGCTGCTGTGACATGACAGCTGCTATGACGGCTGCCCTCTGTAAACGGCACCTTGGAGTTGTTCACCCCACCTATAGAAGAGCCTTGTGGCCTTGCCCCGTAGTAACCATCAAGCCTCGGCATCGCTGTGGGTTACACACACATTGCTACTGCATGCAGGTGCTCGCCAGCTCAGCACTGTCGCCCCACTCTCCGCCAAGGACACATTGGAGCTGCAGGACACCTACAGGGAAGCACTGGCCCTGGTGGAGGCAGCCAGCCTAGGCCTGGGGGCTGCTGGGGGGGCAGGCAGGGCCTCATCGGCGCTGGCAGTTGCTGCTGCGCTGAATGGCAGGCAGGAGCGCGCGCTGAAGTGGGCGCAGGGTGCACTGGCCAAGGCGATTGAGGCGCGGGAGGCGGGCATCAGGTGGGGTGGCTGGTAGCCAGGCACATCTACTGTTGCCATGCGTGCCTCGATCAACACTGCAATGCGCTGCTGCAGTACTGCTCGAGTTTTTGACTTCACAATGCATTGTCACAGGTGCAGGCACTGTGGCTGTACCCAATGCCATGCAGGTGCACGTTATGCACTTTTTTAGTTGAACACAGCATTATGTGCTGTTTTTCCTGCAGGTCGTTTGCGCTGCGTATCCGCGCAGCATGCAACCAGCTGGGCAGCGGGCGTGGCTTGGGGCGGCACTTCAAGACAGACGATGTGGTGAAGGTGAGCAAGCTCTGGATGCTGCCATGACCTTGGTTTATGTAGCAAGCATCGGCCTGTGCCGCCACAACACAGCAGATCTCGTCCTTTAACACATTCCTGTGCTGTGGCTGCTGTTTCATCGGCAGCTGTGAATCATATGCTTGCCTCTTTGCTCTCCAGAGGATTGAATCCTTCTGCACTTTCAGCACGTCATACCAACATGCTGACACCTGTTCTTTCTGCTGCTGCTGCTGCTGCTGCTGCTACTGCTGCTGCTGTTGCTCAGGATGCCCCCCTGCCTGAGTTCAAGCTGGACCTGTCCAGCCTGGCAGCTGCACTGGCGCCGGCACGGCCGCTGCGGCCGCAGCGCAGGGCAATCAAGAAGCTGCAGGTGAGGATTGCGCGGAACAAGCAGGTCCTCTGGTTCAACATTATTATTCGCCTGCAATGATGGGCCAGCAGTCTTAGATTTGGAAGCAACAGAGCAGCACGCCAATCTGATTGGATCGCTGCCAACTCCGCTGTTCCTGCTGCTTGTCGGCTGCGTAGGCCTGCGTGCCACGTGACACGCAGCTGGTCATCACGCTGCAGCGAGCCAGCAACCTGCCACGGCGGCTGGCGCCTGGTGGCGGCGGCGTGAGGCAGAGCAGCCCAAACAGGGCCAGCGGTGAGGCCCCGGCGCGGCTCTGTTGCAGCGCCTGTCTTGCTGCAAAGCCATGACACGACGGATGCATGAAGCAGATACTGCCAGCTCCTGGCGCCTTGAAGGCTTAGATGGCTAACATGCTATAGACACAGGTTGTATTGACAGCACTGCTATGCGTATCGGCATTTGAGTGCATATATCTAGCCCACAAAGTGTGCTGTGGCGTCACTATTTCTGGATGCTGCTGCTGCTCCTGCTGCAGGCGCGCGTTTTTCCATGAACAGCCGCTTTGCCAGCAGGGACCGCCCCTTTGGGGGCAGCACCAATGGCAGCAGCAGGCCCAACTACGCCAGCAGGGACGCCCAGGGCTTCCGCTCCCCTGGCAGGACCACGCGCGAGGGCGCTGCTCTGCCGAGTTGGGAAGAGGCGGCAGCAGCTGCAGAATTTGAGGATGAGTTTGGTGGGCCAGGGGAGGCGGCTGGCAGCAGCAGCAGCCTGAGCTGCTTTGTGGAGGTGAAGTTCAGGGGCAGGACGCAGCGCACAGCTGCTGTGGACAGTGACATGCCCATGTGGAATGAGCAGGTGAGCAGGGGCTGAGGGCCAGTGCTGGCCCTGCATCTGGCAACAATCCTGCTATCTGCTGCTGCATAGTGTGCACCCAGTCGTTCACCTTTGTGACAGACCCGTTGTGACTGCAGTGTTGCAGCATCAGCGTCATTCACTCGGACCCGACCGCAGTGCATATTCAGCTTCTGATGCTGCTGTGGCGCTGTCCTGCCCGCTGTTGTTTCGGCTTCGTTGCAGCTGCTGTTCCCTGTGATTGGCCTGGGCCAGGAGGCGTCACCCACAGCGCTCAAGGAGTCAGACGGGCTCATCACCATCAACCTGTTTGACGAGGTGGTCACGCCAACAGCAGCAGCAAAGGCGGCTCGCAGCGCAGCGCGAGCAGGGCAGCCTGGAGGTGCGCGTCACACCACCACGCGCACACATATGCCCACACCTACACAGCGATCATCCTAGTTGGACAAACCATGTGACGCCCACTTCGCCCGCACGGTTACCTGTGAACTGCAAACTCTCTGTCAACATTACAGTATGCTGTGCCGCACCTGCTTCACATTGAGTGCACTTGACAACCACAAGACTCATACCAAACTTGCAGCGTGCTGACATCCTGCCCTACACAGAGCTGTCCTGCTCACACAGGCCTGGAGTCGCTGACAGAGGGTGCTGGCCTGCCTGCAGCTCACGATCATCTGGGACTCGTGACAAGCTGCAGCATGCTCGCATGCCCTGCACTGTCCTGCTTCACAGGCCTGGAGTGTTGTGTGAGGGCGCCCCGGCCTGCCTGCAGCTCACAATCACTCATGCCTCTTGACAATTTGCAGCCTGCTCACATCCTGCGCTGCACCATGCTGCCCACGCACAGGCCTGGAGTCGCTGACAGAGGGTGCTGGCCTGCCTGAGCGGGAGCGGCGCTTCCTGGGCTGCCTGCACGTGCCGCTGGCGGCAGTGTACCAGGCGGAGGTGCTGGCAGGGGCATTCAAGGTAGGCCGGCTGGGCGGTAGGGCATTGTGCAGGGGCTGTTCTGAAGCAGCGCGGTGGCACCACCGGCATATCGGGACCATTCTGTGCCGGTTCCATTCCTGTTGGTACTGGTGGTGCTGTGCCTGCAGCTGGATGTGCCGCCGGTGCTGCTTGGCTACGTGCAGGGCAGCCAGCAACCCCAGTCATCTGCCGCACTTGCACTTCAAATTCCATGCTGCTTGCTGTGTCGTGTTGCCTGCCTGCAGCTGGACGTGCCGCCGGTGCTGCTGGGCTACGTGCAGGGCAGCTTACACCCAACTAATACATCACCACCCCACACTCATTGTATTCTTGTTGTGCTGCTGCTGTGTTGTGGTTTTGGCCCGCAGCTGGATGTGCCGCCGGTGCTGCTGGGCTACGTGCAGGGCAGCGGGCGGCCGCCCAGCCTGGCGCTGTATCTGACGCTGCAGCCGCGCCTGGCCCCGCCTCAAGAGCCTGAGGAGGAGCGCATCTCAGGGGAGCAGGAGGATGTGGCTCGCCATGCGCGCAAGTGAGTGCTGACTTGAAACGTCCCTGCGCTTTGGTAGCCGTCGCATCACCATGATTTGCACTGCAGTGATACCTGTATATGGCTGGTTGGATTCTCTTCTTTAATCCAGTTCCAGGTGGTGATAGCAGAACACCACTGTTGAGCAGCACCTACTTGCTAATCTACCATCCTGCTGCTGCTGCTGCTGCGCCAGGTGGGTGTCGGGCATCAGCGGGCTGCCGCAGTGCAGGGGCCGCGCCATCAAGGCGCTGGCTGTTGACCCGGAAGGAGTCAGCACGCTGCTGCCGCGCTACCTGGCGCCGGCGCCGCTGCCACCTGCCCTGGCGGCACGAGCAGCGCAGGTGTGTGTGGTGGAGGTTATGAATCGCGTGCAGCTGTGCTTCAGCTTCTGGTGTTGAGCTTGACCTGGGTGGTGTGGCATTGTGTACCGATGAACACGCCTTGATGCAGCCCAGCATTCATTCATGCCCCTGCTTAGTTGCATGGCGACTGGTGCACCACTCGCACTGCCACTGTGCATCACTGCTGCAGCTGCAGCCAGATGACTCCTTGCTGGAGCAGCTTGTGCCTCTACCTCTGTATGATTTCATTGATGACTCTGGTTTATGATGCTTGCACTGCCGCTGTGCATCATTGCTGCAGCTGCAGCCGGACGACTCCTCGCTGGAGCAGCTGATGCTGGCTGCTGCGCGCTGGGTGGCACACGTGCCGTTCGTTGACGACGCGTCGTTCGGCAAGCGGCGCAGCAACGTGTGGGCCAGCAATGCAGATTTCGTGGAGCTGGCTGGGGGTGACCATGAGGAGCATGCACACCTGCTGGCTGGATACTTCATGGAGATGGGCCAGGAGGTGGGTTGGTGCTGAGGATGGAGGGGTGCAAATGAGGGTGAGTGAGGGAAAGATAGAGTAAGAGCAACTTGTGGGTCTGGGCACTATAGGTAAGAAGCTCAGAGGTGAGGTAGCTGGCTGGCTACTGCATGGAGCTGGGCCAGGAGGTAGGTTTGAGCGTTGCTGGGACAGGCAGCGCCGGCAGGGCTGTGGTATTGTGGTGGCTGGGGGTAGCCATGAGGAGCACTTGCATTTGCTGGCTGGCTGTGCGTGCTCCCTCGGCAGGTAGCCAGCCCTCTACATGAGAAGAACGAATATCACCTGCTTATGTTTTGGCTCGGCAGCACAATGTGAGCACTGCTGCTGCTGCTGCTGCTGTTGCTGCAGGCTTATGTTGTGCTGGGCACATCTACTACAGGAGCGCAGGCGGCGTTTGTGCTGACAACAGGCCGGCCCCTGGTTGCACCAGCAGCTGTTGCATCCTCTTCTTTGCCAGCTGCCCCCTCAGTGCCTGGTACTGCAGAGCCCAGCGCAGCAACAGCAGCAGCAGATGCAGCAGCAGGCACTGCCAGCAGTCAACAGCAGCCGCCACAGCAGCAGCGGCTGCGCGAGCGTCTGCAGCAAGCAGCAGCAGCGGCGCAGGCGCAGCAACGGGCGGAGCAGGCTGGCACATCGGCCAACCCAGCAACAGCAGCGGCAGCAGCAGCGTCTGCTGCGCAGCGGCCGTTTGATGTGTCGAAGCTGCGGCTGTGGAACCCACTGAGTGGGCACTGCGTGCCTGTCAGGGACCCTGCCTGTGAGCTCAGGGAGGTGAGCAAGCACTGCAAAACTGCTGATGTGTATGTTGTGTGCTGTTGTGCAGCTGGTCCTTGCAGTGCATAGAGCACATATCCACCAACGGCTGACCTCCGCCATCACCCGCTGCTGCTGCATAACAATCATTATGGTGTTCAACATCCTGTGGGCCGCGATGTGCTTTTGGTCTCAAAGAATTATATGCTCCTGCTGCTGCCGCCTGCAGGTGGGCACGCTGTACAGCTGTGACAACGTGTGGGCCAACATCCAGCTCAGCGGCCACCCCTGGGACATCAGCTGGGCACTGCCTGATGCCAGCTGCTGGCGGCCCTTCTTCGGGCCGGTGCTGCCTGCCAGGGAGATGGCCTGCATCCAGGTGCGGACCTGGCAGCAGCACCAGGAGGAGGAGGCTCTGTATTGGCAGCTGGCATGTTGGTATGCTTCTGCATAATACCAAGGGTGCCATGCACTGTCATGCCTTCAGGAAGATATACTAAGCCTAGCAGTGCTGCGGCGATGTGTCAAATATGCACGGCAGTCTGAAACATGCGTGGAACGGCAAAACATGCGCAACGACGATGACCCGCAGCGCTGCTGCTGCTGCTGCTGCTGCTGCTGCTGCTGCAGGTGCCTCCCTGCTACGCTGAGCTGGAGCCGCGGGTGTATGAGGAGCTGGAGGCACGCGTGGAGGAGACTGTGCGCGACGCGCTGTACGGTGAGTTCAACATTGCTAGTCCAATGAGCAGTTGACAGCAACAGCGGCGGCGGCAACAGCGGCTGTGCTTTGCGCATGCATATATGCCTGCTGTATGTATGAGGAGCTGGAGGCACGTGTGGAGGAGACCGTGCGTGACGCACTGTACGGTGAGGGCGACCTTGTCGGCCACATGTGCAGTGCTGTCACAGCAGCGGCGGCAGCAGCGGCTGTGCTTTATGCATGCTGCTGTGTGTTCTGGATGTGCACGGTGCGCCCAGCACGGCAGGTCAAGCAGTACACTACCCATGCTGCCAAGTAGTAGCGTAAAACACCACATCCACACTGGCAGCTCCAACAGTGTGAATTCCAACTCACCCTCTGCATGCTTCCTCCGTATTGCAATGCGTCACACCTCTCACCCCCTCCCCTACCCCCTCTCGTGCTGCAAAGGCGTGCAGCGCGGTGGTCACGCACTCCACATAGCTCCAGCATGCGCCCCTGCGTCAGCTCTCAGCAATCTAACACATTAGCACCACATATATTCCCCCTCGTGCTGCAGAGGCGCGCAGCATGGTGGTCATGCAGCCCAACAACAAGCTGTCCCGCATCCCCATTCTTAACAAACCACATTGCATCTGTCTCTTCTTGTGCTGCAGAGGCGCGCAGCGTTGTGGTCAGCAGCCCAAAAACAAACTGCCCCGCATCCCCCTTTACAGCAAATCACGTTGCATCTGTCTCTTCTTGTGCTGCAGAGGCGCGCAGCGTTGTGGTCAGCGGCCCAAAAACAAACTGCCCCGCATCCCCCTTTACAGCAAATCACGTTGCATATGTCTCTTCTTGTGCTGCAGAGGCGCGCAGCGTTGTGGTCAGCAGCCCAAAAACAAACTGCCCCGCATCCCCCTTTACAGCAAATCACGTTGCATATGTCTCTTCTTGTGCTGCAGAGGCGCGCAGTGTGGTGGTCACGCAGCCCAACAACAAGCGGTCCCGCATCTCCATTTACAACAAATCACCTTGCATCTGTTTCCTCTCTCGTGCTGCAGAGGCGCAGCGTGGTGGTCACGCAGCCCAACAAACAAGCTGTCCCGCATCCCCATATTCAACAAAGCACATTGCATATATTTCTTCCTGTGCTGCAGAGGCGCGCAGCGTGGTGGTCACGCAGCCCAACAACAAGCTGTCGCGCATCCTCAAGGCACTGCTGAAGGAGGTGCCAGGGCAGCTGGCAGCCATCAACGCAGCCAGCATGGCAGCAAGCCTGGCCATGGCTGATGTGAGCCTGGCGGCGATTGGTGGCCCGGCAGCAGCAGAGGCAGCAAAGGAGCGGCTGCAGCAGCGGCTGCAGCTGATACAGGCGCTGCAGGTAGGGTGGGGAGCCGGTGCGCTGGCTGGCATGCCTACATGCTGTATGGTTGTTGAGCGATCTGGATCGCTGTACGTGTGTGGACGGCAATAGTGCTGCTGGTGGTTATGTGGAAGCAGTACTTGACATACTGCCTCATTGCAGCATCGTAGAAGGCCGTTTTCATTACATTACATTACATTACATGCTCCACTCAACCAATCCAATGCACTCCCATGCATACTTAGGTGCCTGGACTTTGTGCTCACCGCACACAGCCGCCCAGCCCTAGTTTCAACCGTTGTGCGCTGCCTGCTGCCACGCCTGCCGTTTCCCCGGCCCTGCACCTGCAACACAGCTGTCGCACAATGACCGCAGATGCTTACTCACTGCACCTTGTGCCTGCTGTCGCTGCCCTTCACCTGCTGCGCAACAGCTGTCGCACAACGACCGCGTGGCGCGTGAGATGCGCGGCTGCCTCATCAACGGCCACATCCTGGCACTGCCTTTCAGCGACAGCTACGCAGATGCAGTGGCTGAAGCCGTGCTCAATACGGGGCTGCACCGCACAGTAGACCCGCGCGTGAAGTTTGCCATGGCTGCATATGTGGAGCCGCTGGGATCAGCGTTTGTGTGCTGCCTGTGGATATACATCGCCGCCATACGCGAGACCAGCTAGCCTGCATGCCATTTGCGTGTGCAGGCATTGCAGTCACTGCAGTGCAGGCGGGCCTTGCTGCTGTTGAAAGTGCATGCAACGATGGTATACCACTTGCAACGTAGCAAGTCACTGGCCAGGCATAGAGTCTGGTTATTGTAATGGTGTTGCCATGGCTTACTCCAGCGGAGATCTGCTCCAGTCCCAAGGTTGAGCAGGAGATCAAACATCTGAAACGAAACGTGGTGAGCCGTAGGATTTGACATTTGAGAGTTGGTTTACGTATCCAGTGGCATATAGCTATAGCCGGAAGGCTGGAGCAGGAGTTTGCTGCGTGAACACCCGCCAGTGTCAGCCAGCCTGGCAGGTGACACTGCTCGTACATTGGCAAGCTGAATGCAAGTCCGTGGAGCATCCGCGTGCTCGTTATAGATTCTCTCACTATGTTTTGCTTAACAAATTATCCTGCAGCAGGGCGATCGCTTGCTGTGCAATGACTGGGTTTCTGTCAGTTCTGGTGGTAGAGTGCAATCGATTCTTGCAATATGTATCAACCATAGCCCCACATGCAATCTGATGATCATTTTCATGCTAACACGGACGCTATTCAGCTCATAGAAATGGTACATTTCGCAGTGCAGCCCGGAATGCTTCTCAATGTGCTACGGGTGCTGGTCTGCGTGCTGATCGGCACGGCGTCCCTGCAAACCGCGGAAGGAGCAGCTGATACAATCAGCTATCCTTGTAAGTATTGAGCTGCGACAATGTCGCTGCTATCACAAACTTCATGGTCATTATAAACTTTGGTCCTGGCGTGATCGCAGCGCGTGCAGGCCCTGTACGCCTGTGCACATGAAGAAACGCATGCTTACTTGCATATAGCACAAAACACGCGCCGATCGAGCCCACTGTGCCGTTGGCCCGTGTGGGCAGCAGCTGTGCTGTTGCATAGCCACTGCATCTCTGGCACTGCATGATGCGCCAGTGATGTGTGCTACTGCTTACTAAGTAGATATGCTCCATATGTGAAGGCACACCGCTGCTGTACCGGGCAACGCTGCTGCAGTGCCGTAGCAGCAGGTGCACCATAGTGCAGTAGACTGTGGCTGCCAGCAAGCCCAAAGCAGATAATGTCCAAAACAGCCCAAACCAGCACATGCACAGAGCAGCAAGATGCAGCACATGATATTCACTGCTGATGGTGCCTTGAGCGTGATGTATGACCTACAATATTATGACAGCACAGTAGTGACCGTGTGTGCCTGTTAATTGTGGCCCTGACTGCTGCTGTTGCTGCTGCTGTTGCTGCCTCGCTGCACATGCTGCCGTGTGTCTGCGCACACCTCTACGCGGGCGCGCACCGCCCTGCAGCGGCAACCGGCGAGTCACAGTTCCAGCACGTCAGGAGGCTTGCTGCGTCCAACAGTGCAGGCCCTGCGCAGCAGACACCAGGGCTGCCTGATGAGTGCAGCTCAGGCAGCTGCGGCGTCGACGGCGGATGGGGCAACAACAGAGTCGTCACCAGTAAGTGCCATGCGCTGGGCAGCTGCAGCACTGCTTCAATGTCATCCCGGGGATGCAGCAGCAGGCAGTGCGCTTCTGCATGGGCTCTTCATGCACAGCAGCAGCATCAGCAGCAGTGGTGTCAGCAGCTTTGGGTGACCTGAAGCGCCACCCAAACTACCAATGGTGTTTGTCAAGTGACATGCGGCCCCTCACCCAAGATTATTAGCACGCCATTACATACATTCCATAACATGTTATACGTCCCATGCAGCTCCTTGCCCCTGTGTTGTGACATATCTTGTGCTGCCCCGCCCGCAGGCTTATGGAAAGTGCTGGCAGCTCAGGGCATGATGCCCCTTAGCAGGGCCAACTTCACAAAGAAAGGCGCCTTGATTGGCAGCGTGAGTGGCACATGCCTCTGGTTGTCCTAGCTAGTCAGCCCGCAGCCAGTGCCTGCTGCAGTAGCAAGACACGCAGAAGTAGCATGTTAGCATTAACGTTCAGGCAGCAGCAACTGTTGCAACAGCCTTCCCTGGTGCGCTGCTGCTGCGTTGCAATCATATTCACACATAAGAATGGCTTAGGGGGGCCACTGACCATGTGGTTGCTGCTGCCCGATCTGGCTGCTGACATTGCTCACGCTGTGCCCTGCGTCGGTGTGTTGTTGATGCTATGTATAACGATGGCGTGATACATCACAACCCTCATGGTGCAACACCCCACATATGTTGCATTGCAGCCATGGCAACTGAGCTTAGACACATAATGGAGTGTATCTGCCCAGCGACCGCGTGTATCAGTCGTGTAACAGCCGGTGTCTTCAGCCTCCGCTTGCAAACGCTTTGAGCGCTGCTCGCCCCTGTCAACTGCCTGTTTACTTGATAAACATTGTTGCTGCAGGGCACTGACATGGAGCACAACAATGTGAAAGGCCAGGTGGACGTCGCCAACTCTGCTACATTCTCCTTAAACGATGACAATCCACCTGCACCACCGGGCGGCGTTGCTACCTTCGACCAGGGCACGGTTATCTTCGTAAGCAGCGTATGCTCTGGCAGCCGCAGCTCAGCAGTACACTGCCTTCTGGCGCGCTTCGCAGCTCAGCAGTCTGCAGTACATTGCCTTATGCTGCAGTTCGCAGCTCAGCAGTACACTGCCTTCTGCTGCGCTTTGCAGCTCAGCAGGGCTGCTGGCGCCTGCATGTGCCAAACCTTATGAGCAGCAACCGTACATTCATTTGTGTTGCGCATCGCACAGAGATGCGCCAGAACATCATCATCACAGCTGCGCCCATGCAACATGCGTCAGCGCCCATGCATGCCAGGCACCCTGCCGCCATAGGAGCCCACAGCATGCAAAAACAACAGCAGCAGCAGCTGACGCTGTTGACCAAAGTCAAACATAACGCGTTCTGCCAATGCGCGTGCCAACGCTGCTGCCCTGCAGGGCATCATGGCTGCCAATTGGAGCCCATATGATGGTCAGTCTGACACATCAGGCATAGCTGGGGTGGTGGGGCCAGCATACGGCAACATTGTAAGGTGAGCAGGGGTCTTTGAATCTGCACAACTTGAAGATAAAGAATGGTTTTGCGCGGCGTCAAGCACTTGCAGGTCGTGCGGTTGTCTGCTCCTACATGCGACGCCAATCAATGCGCCGGGCTTTGCAGCGGCTGGCTGCTGCTGCTGCTGCTGCTGGCTGCTGGTTGCAACAGCTGGCTGCAGCCAACCCGTATAGATCGTCACATAAGCAAAGCAGCTGCTTCGCGAGGCTTGCATGGTGCTTCTACAGCGCTGTTGAAAGGGCACAAGCAGCTGCTCTGCAGATTGTGATGTTGTGTGTGCTGTGGTGGCTGATGCGCCGAGCTGCAGGGCTGGCACACAACAGACAGTGAGTCGTGCTCGTTGTGAGCAGTCACGGCCTGCATCATGGGCGTGTGCAAGAACTGCTGTAAGCATATCAGTCGACAGCATCAAACACACCCTAGGTGTGACACTTGTACCAGGGCCATCTTGCTTCTGCTTCTGCTGCTGCTGCTGCTGCTGCTGCTGTCTCCTTCGCAACCTGGCGGTTCTGGGCACAGCATCAACGTGTATGGAATTACCGGAGGAGACATGGGTGACTGGGCCAATGGTTTTGCACATGCTTTGAAGGTCAACGCCCACCATGTCATAACCGCTGAGTGAGTGAAGCACGCACTGTACGGTGTTGTTATAACACTGTCATGACAGAAAGTAACATGTTTGCATGCTACAACGTTGGGGGCTCTGGCACGGCTGTGGCAGCTGCAAGCTCAAAGTACCTAAAAACATATGCCAGGCATGGCTCTGTGTGCTCTGCAATGAACACATGATATGCTTGCCATGGTGATTGACTGGCTGGCGTGGGGTTGAGCCTGATGTGCATGCAATGCTTGCTGACTTGCTGGAACAGGTCTAAACCTCGAAGCATGTTATGTTTACAATGATTGCAGGGTTCAGTATGCACATCCAAAATCAGCAGAGTGGGACGCGCAGTGGATGGATATGTTTGAGCCAGTTTGCGCGGCGGGCGGCATTATCATCGTGCCTGCTGGCCAAGACATCGAATACAACAACGAGACCAGGGGGCGCGACATTGCTGATCCCTACGGTATGTGCTGCGTTTGTTTGCAGCCGCATGTGAGGCTCAATGGCCTTGCTAGCTTGATGATGCTGCGGCCTACCAGGCTCTACTGTGCAGTGCATGACATGAGCAGTGCATGCTGTTTTTTTTTGCTTGTTTTTTTTAATATTTTTTGATTTTTCATTCTTTGACTTACATGTACGTAAATTACATATTTTTCAACACATGCCAGAATTCTAGCATTGCCCAATACAATGCCGCCAGCACAGCCATGGCAGGCAACGACTGTCTCCTGCAAGCCACCACCGTGACTGCCGTAGTGTGGTATGCAACACCTGCAGCGGAACTGAATATTTTGACATTGAACAAATCTGAGTAACGGACAGTTCTGTTGTACGACAGCTGAGCACTTGGGCGGCAGTAGGGTGGCCGAGTAGCCCCTACAAGGACGTTACTTACGCCACTCACCACCTGCAGGCCTGCCACAGCTCATGCTGCTGCTGCTGCTGCTGTTGCTGCTGCTGCTGCTGCTGCATGCCTGCCGCACCTCACGCTGCAGGTGATGGCTTGTCAGCGGTGTACCCAGCTGCCATGGCGTCGCTGCTGCCAAACTGCATGCTGGCAGTCGCTGCCACCAGCCGGCCGGACACCGCAAGCCCCACAGGCCAAGTTGGAGACCCACTCATGATCCAATCTTGTTACGGCCAGGGCGTCAGGATTGCAGCGCCGGTGCGCGGCACACCCGTAGCACACAGCTTTTCAATAGGATACTAGGAGCAGCTGAGGGCGTGTAGCCACCCTGCTTGACTGCTTCCGATCGCATATGTTTTGGTCAGTACATGGCGAGCCGTATGCAGCTCGTCAGCCAAGTTCGAGCATGGCATGCATGGGCTGTTTTTTGTTGCCATGCAGAGACGCAGCTGTGCATGCACATGCCGCTGCAACTGCTGCTGTGGTGTCGCTCAACATACAACCTGCAGTTGCAAATGACATGTTACGGCCGCGGCTCCAGCTGCTGCACTGCTAAGAAAAGTGCCGCTACATAACAGTTTTGAAGTGGCTGCAGCGCGTATGCCTTTGTTGCAACAACTGTCCACATCGCGCACATACTAGTCGTGCAACGTTTGAATCTGCCGACGCCTCTACATGTACGCTGCCCTGGCCCAACGCTGCTGCTGCTGCTGCTGCTGCTGGTGCAGGGCACTAACATCTTGACTATTGGACTCAGCGAAGCTGAGAATCGCTGGCAGAATGATATGACAACACGTGAGTCCTGGGGCAAGCACAGCGCAGCCAGCAAGCAGCGGCACACCGCATAAGTATCATGCCACACCGCATGCAAGCCATGCAGAGCAGGCTATTGTGTTCAAATCCATGCAGCTGGCGTGTCAGATATGTTATGTTGTTATGTATGAATTAGCAGGACTCGCAGCACTGTAGCTGTAGCCCATCGACAATCTGCAACTATGCTGCTTATTGCCTCAGCTCACACGGTTCATTACTGCTGCTTTTGTGCTGCAGTTGCAAGTGGCGCAGGAACTCATATTGTGAGTGCTTTTGGTACTAAAAGCAGCTTGGCTGCTGCGCAGCTGCAGCATGCATGCACGCCGTGAGCTTCAACCTGTGTAGCATGCTATCTCTGTTCCGCGAGTTTGTTTTGGGGGAACCCTGGTTTCAGAATCGCAACGCTGCGTACCAGCAATTGTCAGGCAGCTCGCACGTGATGTATATTGCAACAGCATTGCAAGCCAAGCTGCAGTACGGCAGTGTGGCCTTTTTGCTCATTCGCAAACCACAATTCCCGAGCATGTGGTTCTCAGCCATCTGCAAACTAAAAGGTTCACTAACTGCGCTCTTCTGCCTACAGGCTGCACCATTCGTGACTGGCGTTGCGCTGCTGCTGCGCAACCTCTTCCCAGCCGCCACCAACAAGCAAGTCGTTACATGCCTTGTTACATCCGCCGACAAAACGGTCACACCTGCTCAGCCTGGCGGGAACATCAACGGGGGAATGCTGAATGCCCTTGCCGCATACAACTGCCTGGCTGCTGCTGGCTTGGACTGCTCAGCTCAGCAGCTGCAGGTGCCTGCATGTGTGGACAAGACAGCAGGTGGGTGGCTAGTAGCCTTACTTTGTTTTTGGCTAGTACTTTCAATTTATAGCTTAATCTCGTATATAATTTGTTGTATGTTTATCTATTATCAGCGGCCCAAATAGCGGGGTTCTTGATCGGTCCTGTTGCATGGCAGCTTTTCAGCGTTGGGGCTAGAGTCCCTTTGGGGCAAGCTGCGCAGCAATTTATAAGGTGACGGCAGCAATGATTCGAGTGCTGCAACAGCGAGTCTGGCAGCTGCACATGCAGTTCACATGCCCCATTGTGCACAGTCAACCATTATGCTGGCCGATGCTGCTGCTCACCACTTGCAGCTGCATCCATAACATGAAGGCTGACATACACAGTTTCAGTTTCTCGTGTGATGCAAAGCCGCCGCAGCAGCAACCACAGCAGCAGCAGCCTGGGTGCTGACCACCACCAACAGCAGCAGCACTTCAACTCAATTCGCAGCAGCCATACGTGGCAGCGTATGGCAGTGCATGTACAGCAGCGTGTACTGTACACGCTGCTGTGCTGCAACATATGTAAACCACAGGAGCTGCTACTACATTTCTGTCTTACACTGCTGTGTTTCTGTGCCATGCTGCAGGCAAGGATGACAAGAGCTGCAAGGCCTCCTCCTCAGTGTTCTGCCTGCCTGTCAGCGGCCCAGTGATCAACAGCGCCTGCGCATACCCACTCAGGCCGGCTGGCGCTGTGTGTGGCAGCGTAACTGTCACAAGCGCCCCGACACGTTATAACGCCACAGTCAACGTCACGTGCACCGGTTCGTCTTCCGACTGTCCCAAGCCGTGCACAGACTTCCCGATTCCTCATGGCGGGCTTGGAGCAGACCCTTCAACTGGATTTTACCCGACGAATGTTTGGTGGGTAGGGATGGCGCGCCTTGCTGCGATACGTTTTGTATATTAGCTGATGCAGAGGGCAGATCATACAAAGCAGACTGACTCAGCAGCTGCAGCGGCCCGGGTGCCAGTGCTGCGGCTCACCCGACCCTACGGGATCTTGCTTGCAGCAGTGAGGCACAGCTATTGTTAGAGCCCTGCTTGAAGAGATCAGTCAAGAGTTGCACGTGGTGTTAGACTGCTGTGCTGCAGCTTGGTAGCTGCAACATCTTCATCTCTGCTCTGGTAAACTCAACGCCCGCTGCTGCTGCTGCTGATAGGCCTGATGCTTGTTTAGGCCTGCAGGTGTCAAAGTCCTGCAGCATAAGCTGCAACTACCTCATCGACTATTACGGACCTGGCTTCACAGCCACCTGTCAGGCAGACGGCACCTGGACCACGCCTGTCGGCAACTGCACCAAGGCACAGCCACTTGTGACTTGCAAGAATCAGTGCAAGCCAGCGACAGCAAGTTGCCAGTGGTGCTCTTGCGGCCTAGGGCAGGGCCCGGAGCCCCGCAGGAGGTGCGACTGCGACGCGCAAAAGGGCTTCAAAGAGTACTCTTACACGTAAGTTGGCTTGTGGTAGGGTACATCGCGATGTTGGTTTCATGATCACTCGATGGGGGAGCATCCTGCAGAGTCAGGAGCTGACAGCAGCAGCAGCGGCAGCAGCGATGTGTTGGAGACATGAGGCCTTGCTTTGCCCTGGGGCTAATTCATTCTGACGCTGGAGCTCGTTGAATGCAGCCACCTGATCATTGTGGCACACTTAGATTCACACATGCTGCTGATCCCCAAATGCGTGATTGTATCATCCAACCAGACCACCGTATGTATGATTGGATTCCAGCCTTGTCCTTTGCACTGCTCTCTGCAGAGAGAATGGTCAACAGTGGACGAGCTGCATCTGGAATATGGCTTGGGTTAAGGGCCGCACGTTGATTGCAAAGAGGAACAGCAGCGTCACTCTGGAGGCTTTCCTCTCAGCAGGGCCTGACCCAACCACCGGTAAAATCTTTGGAGCCTGCACGGCTTACAACAGCGTCACTGGCAAGTCCGCCAAATTGATGACACGTATCAAGTTTGGCATCATGGAGCGGTGCCCGGCTGGCGTGAACTTCAAGAGTTTGCAGCTGGCAGGGCAGCGGCCTCTGAAGGAGGAGCAGTGCGGCATATCTGGAACGCAAGGCAAGAACTTATCTATGATGTACTCCTTCAATGTGGGTAACCCTGCTGGCGCACGCATGGGCTTAAACTGCAGGAATATAACTGTGGCGACGTCTGATGGCGTGGTGTCAACCCTGCTGCTGCGCCTGGCTCCTTTCTGAGATGCCAAGTAAAGCTGAGCACAGCTGCGGCGCCTGCGATATTGTGCTGCTGTGCTGCGGCTGTGCTGCTTGATGTGCTGCTTGCACAGCAGTCGGCTCAGGCTCTGGGGTTTACTCAAGGAGGGAGGCTAAATGACAGCAGTGCATGGTGCAGGCGCCGCGTGCATTGCAGCAGCGGGCGGATAGCTTTCATTCGTCTGTAATGACGTGTTCAACTGGGAGGATGCGCATGCGGAACTGTTTGCCGTTCACGCGACGGCGCATGCTTTATATTAAACTTCGTGCCCAGCACAATCTTGACTCTGATATGTATGCTGATCGCAGAGCTACTACTCTGGTTTTTTACCGCTGGGTGGAGCAAGAGCACAACATATGACCCTCATGATCATCTGATGCTTAAATGCACCGACCTGCATCATGCAGGGAGCGTGCTGCTGGGGCGTTGAAGCCCCGTACTGGGCTTGGTTGAACCGAGTCGCACAAAGTCGGGTTGTGTCCCTACAGCAGTACCGCACTAGTGATGGTGATTATCTGGTGAGCACCACATGTGCACACGCACAGCACGCCATGTAATAGCGCAAAGGCATGTTGCACCAGCATGGGGTTTCAAAGATTGAAAAATTACCGGAACAAGGCTTGCAAGGTTGGGAGGAGCATGGTGGCGGCGTAGCCACAATCCACAGCGTAGGAGCTGTTTTTGTACTGTGGTGCAACACAAACGCATCAAAATTGTCTGTTTCATTTCTGTGCATGATGCGAATGGCCTTGTGGGCTGCCGCGTCGGCAGATGTTGTCGGATTCTGTTGTTGAGGTGCTTCAGCTTGGATGGGTGCCAGTCATGCACAGTTGCGGCTTTTGTCACTACTCTCACTGATACTGAGCACAGCATGTGCGGCTGCATGTACAGCAGAGGTGCTAGGCCCGTTGGTGCACCAAACACATGGCGATCAGCAGCTGCGGCTGGCGCTGTCTTGGGGCTGCATTGATTCTATGGGGACTGGCGGTGGCTGGGCGCATAGGCAGTGCTGTTTGCTGTAGTCTGCCTGGCGGCTGTTCGCGCTTCCCTTTGCTTTCTATACCTGAGCCAACACTGGCCACAGGCACGTCAGTGCTGCATGCAGTAATGTGTTTCATGGCCTTTCACGGTGTCCTCTGCTTTCCTCCCTTTGATGGCACTAAAACGCACGAGGAGTGCTGTCTGCTTGCTGGCGCTTCACGCTTCCCTCTGCTTTCCTTGCCTGAGCCAATACTGGCCACAGGCACGGCAGTGCTGCATGCAGAAATGTGCTTAATGGCTTTTCACGTTGTCCTCTGCCTCGTGCCTTTAATAGCACTCGACGCACGGGCAGTGCTGTGTGCCGTAGTGTGCTTGATGGCTGTTCACGCTTCCCTCTTTGCTCTCCTTGCCTCAGTCAACACTGGCTGCAGGGCCCCTGCACTGGCAGTGCTGCTTGCAGTAGTGTATGCTGCACATGTGTACATTGGTATAAGCTGCCTGTACGGTTTGCTTTGCCTGAGGCAGCACTGGCCGCTGATTGATGCGGGGCATGCGGGTGGCAGGCCAGCTCAGCTGATTAATCAGCACATAACTTGTGGGTCAGTGTGTGCTTGTTGACCCTGCTGGCGTTGATGGGTGGAAGATATCTGCTGCATGAGGCAATCACAGATTGATGGCTGTTGTGTGCACGGCAGCATACCAGGGCATGGTGGTGATTGCTGATGCGGTTGAAAAGGGCGTGTATGCCCTTTGCTGCGTAGCAGGGAGCCTTTTCTTAGATGGCCGTGCGTATGCACACCAAGGGAAGGGTGACGTCAAGGGGAGCTTGTGATACACAAGTTGAGAAACAAAAACAAAAAAACATGGGAGCCAATCGGGGATGAACCCAATTTCTGTGTTACCGGGCGAAGGGGGGCACATGTTGGTCATCGCTGCTTGTGTGGCATATTATGATTAGCCTCTGCTGCTCTCGCGGCCAACAGTCAGGCTTGGTTGCCGATGCGCTAATCATCGTGGTGCCATTTGCATGAAGCTTGACTTGTCACCTGCATGCCTGTGATGCTGTAAACAACATGTGCATGTGTGTGCTGCGGCAATCATTGCATGCTTGGCAATGCGGCAGACCCTCAGGTGCTTGAGAGCTTCTGCTTGGAGCATCGCTGCAACCGTATGCGAGCGCAGCACGCTTTCGGGGGGTTGCTTTGAAATGAGTTGGGGCAGCGTAATGTTGCCCAGATGGCTGCACAACCTTGCAGCGCGGGCTCACTGTGTGATAGCTGACGATGTGACAATGTCATTGACGCAGTTGCAGTTGCACACCTGGTGCACTTGATTGATGAACGTCATCAGGAACCATTATGTGATCTGATGTGCGACGAGTTCCAGGATGAGATTTGGTAGTGTCTTTCCTTTCAAAGGACCGGTCAAGGTTGCTTGTTTTCTCTTTGCCCAATGAGCCTGTCATTGGCTCCCCAACGGGCGAGGTTACGCTTGTAACTTCCAAAATGTGACGGCAGCAGTGGTAGCTGCTGCGCATCAAGATGCTAGCCCAGCCAGCAGCTGCTGACAGAGCAGCGGGCATTGCCAGCAACCTGCTGCTGCTGCTGCTGCTGCTGCTGATTATGATGATGATGCTGGAGGAAAGAACCGGGCTGTGTTCCCGGCGTGTAATACATAATCCGTGATGCAAACTTGTGGGATGAGTGTGACAGGCAACCAGTTTTATTCCTGGGCAACGGCTGTCGCGCTGCAAGCATGTGACACTGCTGCAGCCAGGCTGCGCCGTGGTGACTGAGGTGCTGCTGCCACATTGTGCCATAGTACAAGCAGCTATGATGCTTGTACGCATGTCTGTCCAGGACCTGCCTGCAGACGTTGCTTATCATGCCCACCTGGTTAATTGCCGCCAACAACCTTTACTGGCTCAGCCACTAAAGGGCTCACCCCACACTGCCGCCACCATGGCCAGCCTGGCAGGCCAGGAAGGAGCGCTCGCTAGCGCGCTATAGCAGCGCGCGCTGCTATTCCTGCCACACTGGCAGGAGCAATGCAGCCTGCCTTGTTGCTTAGAGCTGCAGGCTCACTGCCGTGACATCAATGCTTGTTCAGCTACATAATTTTTAAAACAGTACACTCAATCTGCAGTAACATATAGGGTGTTTCCACATCGGTTTAAACACAAGCTGGCAGAGGTGACAGAGTTGGGCAGGTGTGCACCCATCAACACCAGCTGGCCCAACTGCGGCCACCGGGTGAAGCATTCTCTGTGCTCTCAACCTATGTGTCCAGCTACTGGACTCCAGCAACTCCACAGTAAAGTGTTTGCGGTATCGTTGCGGTTCGAGAGGGAGGGTTGTTTGGACAGCCAGGGCTGTCATGGGTTTTGGGCGTGAGCTGTGCATGACAAGCGCGGCATGCGGCAGGTTTACAATCAACATGATATGCTGTTCAATGGAATAGTCCAGTGCCTACGCCAGCGCACACTCAAAAATCAACAACGCAGGAATATGATGTGTGCACACACACGTTTACAGCTGTATCGTAACGACAGCATATTTTATAAATCCGCTTGTTCCAGCCGACACCTATCATCACCCAGCAGCACGTGCCGCAGCTCCACCTGAACTGTGCTGCCCTGCATGCTGTGAAACATGCAGTCGCAGCTAGCCGATTTCTGGTGGTATGAGCACCTCCTCAGCCTACCCGACATCCCTGATGAGGTGGTCAATCATTTTGGCGAGTTTCCTGAGCAGCCAGGCGGTAGCATGCCTGCTTTTGTCTCTGCGCGCCTGTTCCTGCGCTACGTCCGCAAGCATGGGTCTGCAGTAGAGGACCATGCAGAGCTGCTGCAGATCTTGGGCTTCCTGCAGCTGCTGGCAGCAGCCAAGGGGAATCAGTTCAGGAGTGCAGCTGCCGCAACAGCTGTTGACCCTCCCCTGGAGCTTATGGTGCAGGTAGGGATGCACCAACAGTTTGTAACCGCTGTAGCTGACGTCAGCAGGCGTGAACAGGTGCTTGCACTGGCAGCATATGCAGTGCAGAGACACTGCTGAGATTTGTCATCTGTTTGCAGTGCTTTTGCTTTTGGCGGGACTGTACATAACAAACTACATGTGGAAGCCAGGGCAGTTACCTGCTGCATGTGAGTCGAGCAGCCCACTTTACAGAGCAGTTGTAAGTTGCTGTGCCAGGGCTCCTTATAATGCTCGCTGCGCCTGCTCCTCTGTGCGCATGCTGCAGGTGTTCCTGCAAGCTGTCATCAGCAGCTGCTTGCAGCTGCAGCAGGCAGGCCAGCTGCTGGATGCAGCGGCAGTGGCGCAGCAGGCGGAGGAGCTGCTGCAGCAGACATCACTAGGCCACCTGCAGGAGGAGCAGCCGCTGCGCGCAAAGTGAGCTGAAGCTCGAGCAATGCCGCTGATGATGTGCGTCACCTGTTGCATGCATGCTGGCGCCGCAGCAGTGGCAGCAGCAGTTCCAGTCTGCTGGATACATGTCACTCATACCCTGGCAAGATACATTGCAGCTGCCGACGCCCATTTGATGCTAAGCAGCAGCCGGGCAAGGATATACCACTGACACTGTTACTGCTGCGCTGTGTATGCTGTGCCCACTGCAGGGTGGCCCAGCTGCAGCAGGTGCTTGCCAGCAGCGCTGCTGCGGCGGCTTGTGGAGGAGGCAGCTTGCAGCAGCAGCTGGCGCGTGCATTTCCTGCAAGCGCGATGCTCAAGCACCTGCAGCAGTTTGCAGCCGCAGCATGGCAGGCGCTAGGCCCATCCACCCTGCTGGTGAGGCGGCCGCCTGGCATGACAGATTGAGCACAACTGTGTTTGTGATGTGCGCAACGAACTGCCTGTGGTCCGTCTTCCTGCAGTACCTGGACATGGTGCACGTGCCGTAGAGCAGTCCCAGGCAGCACAGGACAGGCCTTCCAGCCGCTCATGCAATGCTGTCTTGGGTGTATCCCGCCGTCAAGCATAAACGCACTTGTCTTGAAGCTTTGGGATTTGCCATCAAGGGCGCCCTGATGCGCTAGGTTATAGACTGCTACCTCAATATATGCTGTCCTGCTGTGTGGCTGCTCTACTGCTGTCGCAGCTGCACCAGCAGGCTGTGCTGCAGGGCAAGCGGCGGCTGCCTGCAGACCCCTGCATGGCTTTCCTGCAGGACAACGACCTGCTGCCAGAGCAGCAGCAGCCTGCTGTTGCACCCTCTGCGGCCGCAGCTGGGCATTTGTCGAAAGACGCAGCGCCAGGCGCTCAGCAGCAGCAGCAGCAGCAGCAGGCACTGCTGGCTGCAGCAGCACCTTCCCCTTCACGCCCTGCTGCTGCTGATGGTCGTGCTGGACGTGCAGCAGCAGCAGACGCTGCTGCTGCTGCTGGTGGTGCTGGTGGCACACAGACCTCCCCAAGCACTCTCCCTTCCATTCCATCCCCCAGGACAGCCTCAGAGGAGCCAGGGGAAGCGGCGCCTGGCTCACACACCAAGCCCGGCAAGCATGCAAGGTGACCACGACAGCACAGCATAGCTGCCACCTATGGCTCCGTCATACCTCCAGCATCTGGATCAATACATTGAGCGCCTTTTCATTTGGTGTCCCGGGTGTCCTGGGGCGATGCTGCATGCCCCAGCGACAAGCACACCCTGGCACCCTGTGCACCGACTAACGCTCTGTGGCACTTTGCCCCCGCTGTTGCAGCTGCATGTTGGCAGTGGTGCCTGCTTGCTCTGACGCTGCCCCTGTGTACTGGATGCTGCTGCTGCCCTGTGCTGTGCAGGCGTGCTGGTGATGCAGCAGCGGGACCAGGCGTGGTGAGGATGCAGCTCAACTTGGAGCCAACAGCAGCAGGCGCAGCACGCCGCCAGCAGCAGCCGCGCGCTGCAGCTGCTGCTGCTGCTGCAGGTGAAGACGCCGCTGAAGGCTCTGGTGGCAGGCGCAAGCGTGACAGGCAGGCACAGCAGGAGCTGCCGGATGACCAGGAGCAGCAGGAGCAGCAGCAGCGGGGCAAGAAGAAGAAGAAATTGAAGGAGAAGAAGAGAGCAGCCAGCAGGAAGGCAGCAGCAGGTGCTGCTGGTGACGCAGAGGCTGATGCAGCAGCAGCAGCAGTAGCCGCCAGCAGCGATGATGGCTGGGAGTCTGGCAAGGAGAGGGCAGCAGCTGCTGTCGGTGACTCCTCACCCGAGCAGCCTGGCAAGACGCCCAGAGCTGAACGGCAACTGGCAGCAGCTGCAGCAGCTGCGGATGGCGACGAGGAAGTGGCTGGCAGCAGCGACGAGGAACGGCCGCGGCGGCGCCAGCATCGGCAGCAGCAGCAGCAGGAGGAGGAGGAGGAAGAAGCACCTCTAGGCTTGAATGCTGCAATGGAGGCTGCTGATGCTGCAGCGGCAGCTGCTGCAGAGGAGGAGAGCGAGGAGGACGCAGGCGATGGTGAAGGCGCGCCCAGGCAGCGCAAGCAGCAGCTGTGTGGCAGGGGCGGTGCTGGCAAGCACCAACCGCGCAGGCGCACTGTCGCGTGGGGTGACAGCATCTCATGCGGCAGCATCGACAGCCCCCAGGTGAGCCGGCGTGGTGTGCAGCGCATTTGTATATAGAGAGGCTACATCGGTGTGTTCATGGGGCTACGCTGCGCAGCGTCACTGCATTTACAGCCGACGTCTGTAACTGTTCCGTAAAGGGTTCGGGGTGCACTTCTTACGGAACAGTTACCGTTACAGTTAAGCGTGGTGTGCAGCGCATATGCTGCTGGCCTGCCCAATGCACCTGCTGATCAGTGTGGTGTTTTGCTGCTGAAGGAACACTTAAACTCTGAGACGGGGGTGGGCTGCGCATGCAGAGCGTGACGAGTCGCAGTGACTGGGATTTTGTCAAGGGTTGCCTTCACCTCAGTATGGCGATATACGCACTATCTGCCTGCCAGGTCTAGGGATGCCGCTGCTGCTGGTGCTGCTGCTTCCTCGTCACTGCATTGCTGCACTGCACTGCTGCACTGCTCTGCTTGCAGGACACTCCTGGCGCGCAGGGCCCCAAGAGTAGGGCTGGGGCTGCAGGCGTGGCAGGCCTCAGTGGCACCCTTGCCGCAGCTGCTGCTGCTGCCAGGCGCCTTGACGAGAAATCCAAGGGTCAGCAGCAGCAGGGCGACGCGTTTGACTTCAGGGAAGCCAGCAGTGACGAGGATGAGGAAGGCGGAGGTGGCGCAGCACCCGCACGCGGTGCTGCAGGCAGCAGCAGGCCTGCTGCCGCTGCCGCTGCTGCTGCCGGCAGCGGTGGCCGCCAGCAAGCAGGGCCTGGTGCTGCTGCTGCTGCTGCTGCGCGTCCTCCTGCAGCGCCAGCTGCACGGCCAGCGCCAGCGCCAGGGCCGGCAGGGGGCCATGTGCGGCGCCGCAAGGTGACGCGCTGGAGCAGGGCTGAGGAGCAGCTGCTAGCGACGCTGGTGGGGCGCTTCGGCGTGGGCAGCTGGAGTGCCATACGCGACGCTGGCGGGGAGGGCTTTGCCGTGATCAGGACCGCGGTGAGCTGGCTGGCTGGCTTGTGGAGAAGCTTTGCAGATGCTGTGACCAGCGCAGCTTGTATGAGTGCATTGTGTGCCGGCGTGACACGCGCCACTTTGATATGTAGTTGCATATTGACAGGCGATTGGTATAGACCTCCACCTGCATTCGCACCTTTATGAGTCTGCCCTGCGCTGAGCAGACTGCTGCTGCTGCTGCTGCTGCTGCTGCTGCTGCTTGCAGGTTGACTTGAAGGACAAGTGGAGGAACATGATGAAGGCCAGGGGCGAGGCGTGAGGAATGGCATGGTCAAGCTATGGAACCAGTTGCGACACTGATCAATCAGAAACAGACTGAAGTGCGGCAGCTGGTGCAGAGGCAAAGGTGTTGACGTAACTCTGCACTGGCAAAAGGCTAGCCTGGGTGGGGCCCGACCCGCGTTGCTTGTTCTCGCCAGTCAGGTTGGCCTCCCCTGCACATGACTGTGCATGCACAGCACGTTGAGGTGCTCGGAAGTAACAAGGACTTGGCGTGATTTCAGGAGGCTTGCAGCGGCATGCAACAGTATGCGGCCGCCGTGATGTTATGTGATCTTATGTGTGACGATTTTCAGGATGAGATTTGGTAGTGTTTTTCCTGTCAAAAAGGACTGGTTGAGTTTGCCCTTTTGTCTCTGCCCAATGAGCCTGTCATTGGCTCCCCAACGGGCGAGGTTACTCTTGTAACTTCCAAAATGTGAAAATGTGATGAAGGAGCTCAAGTGTGTTGTTGTTGTCGCCGCAGTGAGTGATAGTGCCCAGCAGCAGCCTAGCACCTGAGTGTTGCATGGTGTGGCAGCTGCTCAAGTATTAAGTTGGCAGTTGCCAGGCGCAAATGACGGGTGACACATGCTCATAACAACTCAGTCATTTTTGGTGAACTTGCTCCTTGCCCAGGGTGATTCAGTGAAGGATAAGAACAGGCTATAGCTGTGTTGCATGGTGTGACATCCCAACCGGGTGTAGTGCAAACATGTGAATCCGGATCCCCTGCACCTGCCCACTGAAGCTCCAGGCATATAGGAATGTATCAGCCGACTGCATGCGTGAGAGCTGCTTCTGCTGCTGCAGTCCGTCCTGCAACTTCTTGGCAGTGCAAGGCAGCTGACCTGCGGCTGACAGCTGCAGTGACATTTGGATTAGCGTCATTGGGTTTTGAATCCCTTGACCTTGTCATTAAAGCCATACACGGCGCTTGCCGTGAAGATGCTGCGGCAATATCGTCGCTTTATACCTATAGAACGAGCATATGGACATGGCATGGCCCGCAGTTGCAGTAAGCAAGGGGAGCTGTGCCATCTGACACCAGCAGCAGTGGTGACAGCCTGGGCCAGCTGCATCGAGCAGTCTAGTGCACGTTGAAAAGCATGGATGCATGTATGTAAGCTCGCAGCAGGATGAGCAGGCCTGGTAAGCCCGACAGCTCCTGCATATGGATTGAGTTTGATAACTGAACTGCTATGTTGACTCTGTTTGAACGAAAAGCAGCTGTATGCAGGGGCTTGCGGACGACATTTATGCATCAACTGATGTTTTGCTTGCCAAATTTGCAGAGAATGGGGCGTGACGTTCAGCTCTTGCCGACAAACACCAAGGAGGACAGCTCTCCGAACAAGCTCAAAGGCATCCTCACCAGTCTACTCAGAAAGGCACACAGCGGCCAGGTATGGCATGATGACGGTTTGATGGGCGCGATGGCTTGCGGCAGCAGTGCTCACTTGCTGCTGCCAGCCTGCTGCTGCTCCCGGGGCGAAGAGTTTCCAAACCGAATTCAGCTGCCGGTGTTGCTGTCCGCAGGTACCGTCCGCAGATCTGAATTCACCGACACTGCTCACAGAACATGTGAGTCTGCCGCTGACACGCTAATTATCCTGAGCTTGACAGCTGCAGTACACTCGTACTGCCATTGCACACCATGCCAGGCGCACTGCCCCTGGCTCATTGCAGGCTTGGTGCAAGTATGGCACAACGTAGCAGTGATCTCTGGCATCATACTGCATGCTGTATGCCGACTGATCGCAGGTGCCACCAGACACAGCACCACCACTTGCTGCTGGTAATGCAGTTGCAGTCTGCACACCAGCTAGTAGGGACCAGCAAGCCCCAGCAGCAACATTGCAGCAACAGCAGCCCCATGAAAAGGAGCAGCAGGTTAGCAGCCCTGCAGCAGCTGACAATGCTGTCAACGAGTACAGGAGTGGCAGCATCAGCAAGTCAATATCGGACGTGGCAGCACAAAGTGCAGCAGAGCATTGCCGCAGCAGTGCAGCCACAAACAGCGCAAGGAGCGATGTTCTCTCGGACCCTGGGCTGCCCCCATATCAGCAGCAGCAGCAGCAGTGCAGGCAGGCACAGCAGCAGCAGCAGCAGCAGCCACAGCAGCCAAGAACCACACCTCAGCAGCAGCAGCAGCAGATGCTGCAGCTGTATGGGCCTGCTGCAGCAGCAGCGGCAGCAGCAGGCGTGTCGGCAGTCGTGCCAGTCATGCCACCGGGGCCGATTGGGCGGCGCAGCAGCAGCGGCAGCATCAAGGAGCCAGGCGCGTCTGTTTGGCTGCAGGAGCCGTACAGCAACCCGCACAGCTCAGCTGCATCCTCGCCATCGCCGCTGCAGCGCAGCAGCACAGGCCTGCGGGGCAGCAGCATGATGTCCAGCGGCGGCAAGCTGCGTGGCTCCATGAAGGAGATGTACGACATGATCTTTGACGATGGCCCGGCACCATCGACAAGCAATGCAGGCAGCCCGTGCCCCACCGGGCCCATGCCAACACAGCACGGCTCCCTAGCATCAATGGGGTCTTTTAGTTGTGTAGGACCACCACAGCGCCCACACTTACTGCAGCCTTTTCTTAGTGTAGGTGCCACACCGCAGGCGGCCAGCGGGCATGGCATTGGCGTAGCAGGGCACGGCGGCAGCAGCAGTACCACAGCAGCAGTTGGCAGCAGCAGCAACGGCGGCTATTGCCAGCTGGACGACCTGATGCCTGCTGGGCTGGCGAAGTTGAAGATCAGCGGCAGGCACAGCGGCTGCTCTGACAGCGACTCAGCTGCAGCCGCTGCCACATTCTTCATGGAGGACTCGCCAGGCTGCAGCAGCAGCGGCGGCAACGTAGCTGGTGGCTGCGGCGGCTGGCCATCGGCATCTGGGCTGCATGCAGCAGCAGCAGCAGCAGCAGCAGCAGCAAGAGGTGGCAGGGCAAGAGGCAGTCCGCGCTATGGCCTGCCTGCCTGTGGCAGTGCGCCGCCACGCGCTCCTGCAGCACAGCAGCAGCCCAGCAGCAGCAGTAACAAGCGGCTGTGGGACACGCGGCAGCAGGCAGCACTGTTCAACGGAAGCAGCGGCAGCAGCTCAGCAGCAGCATCGCCGAGTGGCATTGCACCCGCAGGGCCAGCGGCCTGGCGCACACATGGCAGCCACATGGGCCATGAGGGGCTAGCAGAGTTTGCAGCGCGGCTCAACTCTGACACTGCCTGCGCCTCAGCTGATGGTGATGATGGCACACCATACGGTACAGGCAGCAGCATCTGCTCCGCGACACCCATGTCGCACAGCAACAGCAACCCAGAGCTGTGCGCAGCAGCATCTGGTGGCTCAACAGCGCCTGCGTGTGCGCGCTCGCTGTTCGGCAGCGTGCCGCACATGGACCGGCCGCTGCTGCTGTCTGCCGGCGGCAGCGGCAGCTTCGCTCACAGCGGCAGCGGCGGCTGGCATGGAGGGCGTGCAAACAGCAGCTTCTTCGGCAATGACAGTTGCGATCACATGTCCATAGCGTCCGATGATGAGTTTATCCGGGAGATCAATAGTGAGAACCCGCTGAGCTCTGCGTGGGGCCCTGCACATGCCAAGCTGATGGGCTTCAAGTACTGTGATGCCACGTCACCGCTGAACCACCCGGGCAGGGCATCACCCTTCAAATCATCGCCCTTCTCCTCGCCCCGTGGCGCAAGCAGGTGAGGGCAGCGCTGCACACACTGCTATGAAGATGTGAAACGACGGTGGTGACAGGACACCACTTGTGACGGGGCACCGGTTGCTGACGCAGTGAGTTCGTGCGCGTTCGCCTATCAACAGCTCAACAGCAGACGAGCATCGACACGCAAAGCTGCCCTGGCCTAACTTGCATTGTTACAAAGGTTTGAGATCGGCTGTGCTGTGTTGCAATTGCTGGCGCAGGGACACAAGTTTGTATGACCTGCCCCTGCGCGCGGCAGCAGGTGCAGTGTCGTGCCCTGGCAGCCCCTTGGCAGCCCTGCACGGCAGCAGCAGCAGCAGCGCCTTTGATGATGCGGCGCTGCAGCAGCGCCACAGGCACCCCCTTGGCCGGTGCACACATGACTCCGTCACCTGCTACAGGCCTAGCCCACTGCAGCAGAAGCAGCATTGGAGTGATGTCGGCAGCAGCCTGCCCCAGCAGCACTCCAGGCGCAGCAGCAACGGTGACGCAGCAGTACCGCGGTTAGGCAGTCAGGAGTGTATGCAGGCGCATACATGTGGAGCAGGCAGCAGCAGGCAGCTTTCGTATGATCCTGCTGAGGCGGCAGCGCGCCGGCTCAGTGGCCAGCTTGCAGATGCAGGAGCAGCTGAAGCAGCAGGTGCATCTAGCGGGAACGGCAGTCAGGACTCTCTCAGATATCAAGATGGCTGTAGCAGCAGTGTGAGGTTCAGCCTCCCAGAAGAAGAGGGGGGAAAATTATCATCAGCAGCAGTGGATGCTGCAAATCAAGCTCCAGCACCAGCTCCTGGCAGTTTGCATAGGAGGCAGCACAGCAGCAGCAACTCCACTTTTGGGTCCTCGGGTGTAGCACCAGCAGCAGCACTCAGCGCACTCATTATAGGATGGGGCGATGCAGCAGTGGCCAGTGCCAACAGTGGAAGCAGCAGCAGCCCTAAACAGCGGCAGCATTATGGCGTGCAGCAGCCCACAGCTGGCCGCACTGCTACAGAAGCTGGTGTACCCCGCTTGGCGCTTGGGGGCATCGGTGGCAGCAGCTGCAGCAGTCCAGTGTTAGCTGCCGTGAGCAGCATGCCAAGTAGCGTGCCGCCAACAGCACCTGAAGCAGCACCAGCAGGGGCCCAGCAGTTGAATAGCCCACACATGAACAGCAATAGCAGTAGCAGCAGCAAAGCACTGCTCAGGAGCAGGAGCATGCCCATGCCAGGTGCTGCCAACAACAGCAGCAGCAGCAGCGTGAGGCTTGGGTCAGGGCCTGGCAGCTTGGCAGCACTGTCACCTGCTGGCATCATATGCCCAGCAACATCCTCAGCTGCTGCTGCAGCAACTAATAACATCAGCAGCAGCAGCTGCGGGCTGCTGCCTGGTGTTGCGTGTTCGTCTGAGCTGCTGCTGGGTGGCGACCTGAGCCCTGGCAGGAGGCTGGCCAGGCGGCCCAGCAGGGGCCTCAGCAGCGCCAGCAGCTTCAGCAACCCCAGCAGGCTCAGCCAAAGCAGCGCAGTTGGGGACTCCAGCGTAGAGCTGTCAGCAGGCGCTGGCGGCGTGAGGACGAGTGGGAGAGCCAGCAGCAGCAGTAGCTGCGGGCTGCTCGGGGCGCCGTCTGCAGAGCTGGCAGCGGAGGCGGCATATGTGCAGGACGCAGGAGCTGCTGGCAGCAGGGGTGGCGAGGAGTGTGAGCAGCAGCAGGATCTGGGGCACGTGCAGCAGCAGGAGCAACAGGAACAGCTGTGGCAGCAGGAACCAAGTGCAGATCACGGCATCAGTCCTGCAGAGGGTGCTGGCATGGCTGTTGTTTGTGCATCTGACATGGCTGGCGCAGCAGGAGAATATGGTGTTGTGTTTGCTGGGCAGGAGTTAGACTGCAGTGTTGGGGCTGATGGGGCTTGTGAGGCAGAAGCAGCAGATGCAGGCAGCGATCTCAGCCCAATGCAGGAGCAGCAGCAGCAGCAGCAGCATGACAGCCTAGCAATTGTCTCACCACAGCAGCAGCATCCGCAGCTGCTGCTGCTGCCCAGCCTGCCAGAGGTAGACTTCATAGAGCGCATCGGCAGGGGCTCCTTTGGCGAGGTGTACAGGGGCGTGTGGTGCGGCTCAGTAGTGGCAGTCAAGGTCATCCGCGTGCGACAGCAGCCGGCCGCCAGCAGGCATGCAGCACGCTGCGGGCCTGCTGCCACACCTCCTGTGGGCCTCTTTAATGCTGGCAGCTGCACTGACGGCAGCGCCGTCTCCGGCAGCTTGTTGCAGCAGCAGTACGCGCAAGACGCAGCAGACGACATGCAGCAGCAGCAGCAGGACGAGCACGAGCAGCAGGTGGCGATGGAGCTTGCGCAGCACGAGTACGAGTCGTGGCTGAACGCCAACCTGCGCCACCCCAACATCGTGCAGCTCTTCACCTCCTTCACCGTGGTGCTGGAGGAGCACCCGCAGCAGCTGCTGCTGGCTTCTAGCGCTGCCGCTGCTGCTGCTGGGGGTGGCGCTGGTGGGCTGGTGCACGAGGGTGCGGGCTGGGCTGGCGGGCTGAGCTGGAAGACGCACCTGGTCATGGAATTCTGCGAGCTGGGCACCATGCAGGTGGGCGGGTGGCGGTGCTGAGCGAGTGATGATCCCTGGCCAGCAGCAGCAGCAGCTGTCAGCTGCAAGTGTTGTTAGGGTCTACGGAGTTTGTTGACGATGTTATGCAGGTTGTTGCTGCAGTACGTATGGTGTGGGTTGTGACTATTACATCAGCCATGGCTGATCGCGCCCTGATGGCACACGCTAGGCAGCTGGCCTTGGGGATTGGGGCAACAGCTGCCATCCCAACCGCACCAACACCGCCTGTACCCCAACCTTCCCTTCAAACCCCTCCCTCGCCCCGCCCTCCCCCGCAGTGTGTGCTGCAGCGTGGCGGCTTCATGGACCCGCTGGCGCCTGGCCGCTGCAACGTGGCCTGGGTGCTGTCCACTGCCAAGGAGCTGTGCGCGGCGCTGGCCTACCTGCACTCCATGGACGTGGTGCACGGCGACCTCAAGAGCAGCAACGTGCTGCTCAAGGCGGCCGGCACCAGCGCCTGGGACAGCAGGGGCTTCGTGGCCAAGGTGCGGGGTGGGGGAAGAGGGTGCGGTTGCGTGACATGCGTGCGCGGCTGCACATGTGTGGTTCAGCAGTTGGTGTGTACATACCCGGCCCTGACGATGACCTGCTAGGATGCAGCAAGTATGATGGCAACAAGGGTGAGACGTGTGTGATGTGAGGTGCTCAGGGCATGCACTGCTGATATGCAATCTCGGCAGAGCCAGCGCTCACCCGCAATTCAACACCACGCCTGCCCTCTTACAATCTGCAGGTCTCCGACTTTGGCCTGAGCAGGGTGATGGACGCCATCAGCGCAGCAAACGGCACAGCAGCCAGCAGCAGCTGCGGCGACGCTGCAGCCACAGCAGCAGGCAGCCCATGCGCCGGCGTGCCTCTGGGCCAGTCGCGCAGCCAGGCGCAGCACTTTGGCGCGCTGAGCCACGCTGCGCCTGAGCTGATCCGGGGTGGCGAGCTGAGCAAGGCCAGTGATGTGTACAGCGTGGGCGTGCTGCTGTGGGAGCTGCTGACGGGGCAGGTGAGGCTGCTGGTCAGTCCTGTTGTGGGTAGCAGTGACGCTAGGGCCTGCAGTGCTGCTGTGGGAGCGGCTGACAGGGCAGGTGAGGCTGCTGGTCAGTCCTGTTGTGGGTAGCAGTGACGCTAGGGCCTGCAGTGCTGCTGTGGGAGCGGCTGACAGGGCAGGTGAGGCTGCTGGTCAGTCCTGTTGTGGGTAGCAGCGACGCTAGGGCCTGCAGTGCTGCTGTGGGAGCGGCTGACAGGGCAGGTGAGGCTGGTGGCGCGGCTGCAGCCATGCGTTGCTGCTGTGCTGGCTGGTCACTAGGCACAAGCGGGTTGGGTGTTTAGTGGAGCTTGTGTTGTGCGTGAGCGGCTGCGCAGTGCACGGGCCGTACGGTGTGCAAGGCAAGCAGGCGCTGACATGCATCCTCTTGTGGTGCTTCTTGCTGCTGCTGCTGCTGCTGCTGCTGCTGCCAGGTGCCCTTCTACGGCATGCACCCGGGCCAGCTGCTCAACGCCAAGCTCTCCCACCCCACCAGCCAGCTGCTGCCGCTGCCAGAGACCGCGCCGCCGGCTCTGGCCAGCCTGTGCCTGGCCTGCTGGGAGGAGCAGCCGGGCCGCAGGCCCAGCATGCAGGGCGTGATACAGCAGCTGAATGCACTGGCGCTGGAGCTGCTGGGGGAGGAGGCGGCGCTGCTGGCCTTCCCTGACTTGGCACGGCAGGTGCTGGCGCAGCGGCGCAGCGCTGCTGCTGCAGCTGCGGCAGCCGCTGCTGGTGTGCAGTAGGGTGCGGCTGAGGCTTCTGCGCAGGCTGCATGCTCAAGGTAGACTGCACACGCTGGCTGCTCGGTGTGTTTCAGTGCGGCTTGTAAGCCTATTAACCTCTGCTCCCAAGTGCAGCTGTCCTGGAGCTTTGTGTATGGCTTGGTGTAGTGTGGTTTGCGGTGTATATCTGGCCTCTGGCCAGAGCCGGCACAATCTGTGGTTTTGCGTTACTGCATCACACAGGTATCAGTGCAAAGGCTGCTAGCTAGCTAGCTAGTACTATAGTACTAGCTGGTGCACATATAATGACACACTGCCTCTCTGGTTATACATGCCATGTGCTGTGCAGCACAGCCATTGACTGAACAGCAACGTTTGTACAGCACACACGGCTTGTTTAAGGACAGCAGCAACCAGCTAGCTAGCCGTAGCCTGGTGACACCATTTTTTATACCACTGGCGGTGCCCATAGGCACCCCTCATTGCTTTGTCATGCAGCTACTGTGAATGTACTGGTTGCTGCTGTGTCGCATCTTGAGCTTGGTCGGTTCAGGGTCTGACATGCAAGCAACGATGGGTTGCTGCCGGCAGCAGCCCTTGCAGGCCGCTTGCATGCACGCCCCAGGTGGGCTCTATGGTCCGAGCAGAGCGGCAAGTTGAGGCTGTTCAGTGGTGACCTTGTAATCCTGACACTGACTATTGTGCGTTCTCTCGGCCCATGACACGTTGAGTGTCGTATCATCGCTGTCTTACCAATCAAGCCACAGCGTATAACCTACAAAGCACTATTGCAGCAGGCAACTACTGCACAGGCTGTACAATAATACCACGTGCCCAGTTGGTTGCGACGATTACTGAACTGCGGACAAACACTGTCATACCAGCGCCAGCAGTGCAGCTGCTGCAGCTGCCATTGCACCAAAACCTGCACTGCCGCTGCTGCTGCTGCCTGCCGAGACTGCCTTGAATGGCGCCTCCAGGGCCCGGGGCGCTGCCTCGCTCAGGTCCAGCTCCAGCCCTGCACACAGGCACAGCGCAGCGCAGCGTACACATTTCACATTTTGGAACTACACAAGTAACCTCGCCCGTTGGGGAGCCAATGACAGGCTCATTGGGCAGAGAAAAAAGCAACCCAGACCGGTCCTTTGAAAGAAAAGAAACTACCAGATCTCACCATACGCAGCACGGGGGACCTCGCCCGTTTGGGGAGCCAATGACAGGCTCATTGGGCAAAGAGAAAACAAAACCTACACAGCTTGTGGTCATGAAATGCCGCAAAGAGCTGCGTTTCAGACAGCAGCAACGTCACCATAACCACAACCAATACAGGAACGACACATTTGCAGAAGACAGCGCTGTTTAAATGTGACTGACTGTGAGACATGCTGCAGGAGTTGCTACTCAGTGAGCAGGCGTGCGTGGTAGATTAGAGGTGGTCAACACTTGCGCAGTGCGCCAGCTGCAAGCTGCTGGCCGTGCATACCCAGATGCTCGCAGCGCCGCACATGGATGCACAAGAAGGGCAGTCACTCACTCTTAGAAGCACTGCAGCCGTTGCTACCCATGCTTCCCCTAGCCCACTGGTGGGCACACCTGGCGGCATGTGATGTAACAAAATACAATGTATAGTACTGCGCCCCACCTTGCACCGCGCTGTCGTAGTTCTTGCTGACCTGCTGCCAGTTGAGCACCTTCCAGAAGGCCTCCAGGTAGGCGGGCCGCTTGGGGCCGTGCCTGCAGCAGCAGCAGCAGCAGCAGCAACAACAGCAGCAGCAGCAGCCAGGTGGGCGAGCCGCTTAGGGCTGTGCCTGCAGGCAATGCGCAGCGTGCAGGGCATGTCTAAAAGCAAGGCAGCATGGGACACTTGTTACAGAGTGGCTGCACACATCTACGTCCCAAGGCAACTGCCTGCTACCAGCAGCATGCCGCCCAGCTGCCAGCCAAGAGGCAGCAGGTCACGCTGGCACCCAACACCTGCTGCAGCTCACGTGAGCTGGCATGCATGATGCAGCTTTGTGGTGCTGCCGGCTGCCAGAAGCGCTGCCACACTCAGCAGCAGCTGGCAGGCGGGCTGCACTCACTTTAGGTAGTAGGCATGCTCCCACACGTCGATGCCCAGGATTGGTGTGCAGCCGGCCGCGCTGACTGCTGGGGCACCAGGCAGCTGACCCATGAGAGGGTTGTCCTGGTTGGGGGTGGTGGTGATGGCCAGGTCAGCGCTGCTGTTGCCTGCAGGATTCAAGACAACAACAGGTGCAAACATAGGCCTTGGTAACATGGCCATGTGGTGGTGGTGGTGATGGCCAGGTCAGCAGCACCAGGCGCTGTCCTGTTGCCTGCAGGGATGCATGCAAGGTTTGCGCCACATCAGCAGTATGACAAGTGTAACAACGACAACAAGTGACATGTGCATGACACCAGGTTGAACAACGCAGTAACTTGCAGATGAGAGGCAGCCCGCAACTGCGCCGTGCTGGTTGCTGGTTGGCATGCACCACTGGTCTCAGGCCAGGGATCTGGCCTGCAACGCATCCTGCGTAACCAGCCAAAAAAACCCATCTGCGGTGCTGACCTTCGAATCAATGCTTTGCTGCTGAGCCTACCTGTGCAGCACAGCCATGCCCAGACTGACATTTGGGTGTTTCCCCAGCAAGTGATACAGCAATGCAGAACATGTCGTTCCTTCCCTCCCCCACCTGTGTAGCACAGCCAGGCCCAGCCCGAGCCAAACACCTTGCCAGCGGCTGCACTCAGCGCCGCAGTCATGTTGTCCACGCTGCCAAAGTTGGCGTTGATGGCATCCCTCAGGGGAGCAGAGATGGCTGTGGACTGCGTGGCTGGGCTGCCGGGAGGCGTCAGGTGCTGCGAAAGCAGCAGCAGCAGCAGCAGCGACGGCGGCGGTCGCGGCAGAGGAGGCACACACGTCAGCTGCAGCACAGCATGTGCCTGAGCACACAATGGGGCAGGCTGTGGGTGAAACCCTCATTAGCAGCCGTCGATGGCTGACGGTTTCGGCCCAAAGCCTCTCCGGGGCCGGAGGAGCAGAGATGGCTGTGGACTGCGTGGCGGGGCTGCCAGGAGGGGCCAGGTGCTGCGGCAGCAGCAGCAGCAACGGCGGCCGCGGCACAGGAGGCACACGCATCAGCTGCAGCACAGCATGTGCCTGAGCACACAATGGGGCAGGCTGTGGGTGAAACTTTCGTTAGCAGCCGTCAATGGCTCATGGGTTTAGCCAACGGCCTCCCGTTCCCTCAGCGGAGCAGACATGGCAATGGATTGCGTGGCGGGGCTGCCAGGGGGAGCCAGGTGCTGCAGCAACAGTGTGCATGTAGTGTGCAGGCAATCTGCAGGGCGGCATGAAGGTATGAAGGAGGCGGGCTTGTTAGTAAGCAGTGGCTGGGCTGCCAGGGGGGGCCAGGTGCTGCAGCGAAAGTGTGCATGCAAATTGCAAGGCGGCATGAAGGCAGGCAGACAAGCGAAAGCCAGCAGTGCAAGGTGGTGTGAGGGTGTGAAGGGTGTGAGTATGTTGCGTACGGTGGCATGCAGGGCCCTGCAAGCACTGTGATTATGTGTTAATAGCATTGTACAGCATGCTTTGCCGGGTAGCACCATTCACCAGTGTCAGGAAGCAAACACTGGATGCTGCAACATCCACACTGGTGCGCAGATCAACGCAGGGTACGCGAGCTCCTGACTATCTGCTGCAGGCACACCACCATCACCTTACTCCACAGGGCTGACACTGCTGCTGCTGCTGGCTGTGTATGCTGCAGGCACTGCTGACTGCTGCGCAACAACACATAACTGCAACACTGCAGCGCCGCGCACCCACCTTGAAGTACAGGGCATGGTTCCACGCACCTCCACCTGCGCAGTGCAGCAGCAGCATGGCACAGTAGTCGTAGCGTGCAAGGTGATGCAGCATGCATTGCACATCACAGCAGCAGGCCCAAGTAATGCCACACACAAGCCGGACCTGCTGGCCAGCAACTCCACACATGACACAGCGCTAGGCCCTGGCCAGAGCGCCATGCACGTCCTTGGCCCAAGCGAATGCAGCATTGCAGCAATTAGTGAAGCACAGCAGCACAGCAGCAGCAGCAGCAGCAGCAGCAGTGCCGGGCCTTACCCTGGTTGCGGATGGTAGTGTTGAGGGGCGAGGGCAGCCTCTTGATGCTGCTGATCAGGGCTGCGGGAGAAGCACAAAAGGCAGCAGCAGCAGCAGCAGCAGTGGCATAGGTGATACAGACAGGGCGGGACGTGCCAGGAGGCTTGGCTGGCGCTGGTGGCTGAGGGTGAGCAGCTGCCTCCTGGCCCTGCTGCACATGCTGACGTTCTGCAGGCGACTCCCGTCATCAAATTACCAACCAAGCCGTAGCAATACCACATGCAGGTGCTCCTGGTGCTTGCAGCGCTGCATGCGCCGCAGCCTCACAGCAGGCAGCATTCATGTATGTATGGCCAGCTCAGGCAGCAGGCTGTCTGTCATGTGTGACAGCAGGATTAACAGCTGCCTCCTGGCCCTGCTGCACGTGCTGCAGGTGACATTGGTGCTTGCAGCACAAGGTGCGTGGCAGCCTCACAGCAGGCAGCACTCATGTACGCCCAGCTAAGGCAGCAGGCTGTCTGCCATGTGTGAGATGCACAGGCTGAAACATGCTGCAGGTGGCGCAGCCGCACAGCAGGCAGCATGTATGGCCAGCTCAGGCAGCAGGCTGTCTGTGATATGCTGTGGGATGTGATGTGTGGCAGCAGCCCACCCGCGAGGTTTGAGGTAGACACGGAGCGCCGCCCCCTGCCACACACACCCTCTCCAGCCTCAACTAAGGAGCTGCAGATCGGCCTGGGTAGTCACTCATTTACACACCTGTCAGATTTGAGGTAGCCACAGGCAGCCTCACTCCGCTGTCGGTAGCATTCTTCAGCGCTGCCAGTGTGTTGTTCACGTATGTGGCGTAGTGTGTGCCATACTGGCGTACAGACAGGCAATCAGGCGTGCAGCGAGGCAGCATGGGGCAGCAGCACGCACAGCACACACAACAGCAAACATGGTTGGGCAGGGCCAGCAGAGGACTTGAGGCCAGGCTGCTGCCTATGACACTACAGGCAGGAAGGGCCTATGCATGTGGCCCCATTTTGAAGTGCTGCAGCAGACATTAGTCTGCAACATCGTAGTGTCATGGTACTGCTGCTGCTGCCATAGCTGGCTGCTTTGGCTGCATTTCTAGCTCACACTGTCACCTGCTGCTGCCGCACGGCCTGGTGGAGCACTCTGTTGGCTAAGATGGTGCTGGCTGCAAGCTTACTGCTGCTGCTTACATGGAAGTTCATTGTGGCATTGTCGATTTCTGGCTCCAGGGCGTCGAGTGCATACGGCAGTGCTACTTGCTGGATCTGCAGAGCACGAAATTGCGCAGCAGCAAGCAGTTATGTAACCAGCAATACGATACCTAGAAGCACCATTTTGATAGTAGCTTGCCCACATGAAAAAGACGAATGCTTGAATGTGCTGCAAAAGTAGTTTGTGCTGGTGCAAGAAGTTTGTGCTGATGCTCAGGTGACCTGTGGCCGCGAGCGTCAACCGAACCAACCACCTTGTTTGGCAAGCAGCAGCGAGCAACAGCAGTTGTAATGCTAGGATAATAGGCAGCGCCAACACCAACAAACAAGCAGCTGCAGTTGTTCATCAGCACGAACAGCCATTGGGCTTCGTTTGGGGGCAGCTGGTTGGTGGAGCAGCAGCTGCTGCTGCTCACCTGTGCTTGTGCCGAACACGCTAGCAGCGCTGACGCAGCCGCAGCGACAATGACAAAGAGATTCATGTAAGAGATTATACGCGCCATGCTGGCTGTGGTATGGACAGTGGTGGGGCAGCAGGTGATTGAAAGCTCGCAACCAACTAAACGGGCAGTGCTCCGCGACACTGGATGCAACAGGTAGTACACTAATGATTTCAAGCCGTAAAAGCTACAAACCACAAGCAGCACAGCTGAAGTACGTGTCGCGGTCACCAGGTGTCACTAGGTCGTCACAGCTGCTGATTTGAAAAGGTGAGACGTGGCACACCAACTTCTGCTGTGGCCACTGCGTCGCATGCCGTGCCAGTCTGGTTACCCTGATCAACATGAAAGAAATGTACACCTCTCATGCATGCTTTGAACTTACCAGCCCGCCAGCTGGCAGCAGCGCAAGTGGTGACAAATGCAGGTGTCCGAGTGACTGATGCCTGCCAGTGCCTGCAGAGGGTCCGCACCAGTAAAAAGAATTGCAGGCAAGACAATATTTACCAGCCCAGCTCCCACCCTGCTGCGGCGTCATGCTGAGCCAATGCCCAGTAAGCCTGCCAGTCGCGTGAAGTGGGGGCAAGGTTACCCTTCCAACACAGTCCCCAAGTGTGGCTGTTGGCAGAACCCAAAACCTGACTCAGGAGATGATCACCGCACACTGTGAGAATGCCACGCGCTGCACTGTCGCGCAAGAGCAAGGGAGCCCCGTCACCGACTACAAAATTATAACGTGGTGCAGGCACAACCAGGCTGCGCACGTGGCCCTTTCAACGCATGACCCACAGCAGGGAGCCACGGGCGCATATGTTGGTGAGGGTGCTGACTGTGCACATGGATCACTCGCGACGTGCATCAAGCTGTGCTGGCATCTGCCAGCAGGCATGCCCATGCCAGCAATACTGCATGTTGTGCCAGAATCAGAGCCGTCACAGCCGCTGCATGACGTGCCCAGCTACTGATGGACACGCACAGAATCAATACGCAGTTCACCAACTGCCTTGCAAGCAAAGCATACGCCGTGCAGGAGCATGCCCTACACCCAGCGGCTAAGCGTTGTAGCTGGGGCCCAGCTGCACAGCTGCAGGCTCAAATGCGCAAGCAGCCCGCCTAGCTGAAAGGCCTTTCGGTAGACGCCTAGGCTCCTGCGTACCCACGCGTACGGGGGGGGGTGTTACTGATCAGGCGTGCTACAACGTTCAACATACAAGCTGCGTCCATTGAAAGGCATGTGCACAGCCGCAGCTGCCATCAATGAGCTGCTGATCAAAAGCAAGCTGCCAGCCATGCGGCATGAATGGTGCGTGCAGAAAGGCTCGGCTACAGCAGTACACGAGCGCACAAATATGCAATGATATTAGCAAGAAGATACTGCAGAGATTGGCCATATCACTGCGCTTTGCAACAGCACAGAGCCAGGAAGCCGCATGTCAGATCAAACCATGATGCCTTGCACACCAATCTATGAAATTGCCGCAGAGCACCCTGTAGTGCACTGGGAAGATTGGGTTGATGGCATGATATCTGGCCAACAGCTACATAAGAGCTTCTGATGCAGCTGCAAGCCACCAATGAGATCAGCTGGCTTTGCTCCAGCAGCACAGCCCTTCGCAATGGTTCCCTTGGGGTTTGTGGATCCATGCCGATGCAATGCCCTAAGTGAAACAAACTCAACCTCCTGATAATGCCCTCAACTCAGAATGCCAGAAGCGCCGCCATCGCAGCTGCTGCAGCCGTGCCCTGAGGACCTCAAGCGACCATGGCAGCCACGTTGCCAGCCAGCGCAGCAGCGTAGTTGGCGCTGACCGCCTGCCAGCTGAGCACCTTCCAGAAGTCTGCAAGGTACTCGGGGCGCTTGGGGCCATGCCTGCAGCAGCAGCAGCAGCAGCAGCAGCAGCAGCAGCAGCAGCAGCAGCCAGCTAAGCAAGAAATAAGGACAGAACTGCAGCGATACAATGCATTGTTGTGACATTGGTGTTGTTGTGTCTACAGCACTTTGCATTGGATGCAGGCTGATGCGCGGCATGTAACTGGAGACACTTGCAGCAGCTGCGCTGGCTGCTGGCTGCCGGCTGCTGTGAGTGCTGCTGCTGGCACAGCCACTGCTGCTGCTGCTTGCTGCCGGCTGCTGCGAGGGCTGCTGCTGGCACAGCCACTGCTGCTGCAGGCAGGCGGGCTGCACTCACTTGAGGTAGTAGGCGTGCTCCCACACGTCAATGCCCAGGATTGGTGTGCAGCCAGCGAGCTTGACTGCAGGCGCGCCAGGCAGGTTTCCCATCAGCGGGTTGTCCTGGTTGGGGGTTGTGGTGATGGCCAGAGGCACGCCGCTGTTGCCTGCAAGTTTTCAACGAACAACAGGTGCAAGCACAGGCATTGTTAACACGGCCATGTGGTGGTGATGAGCACAAGTGAAGGCAACAACAGGTGCAAGCACAGGCATTGGTTATACAGCATGTGGTGGTGATGATCACAAGTGAAGGCAACAACAGGTGCAAGCACAGGCATTGGTTATACAGCATGTGGTGGTGGTGATCAGTGCTGTGTTGCTATTGTGAACAGCCATGGCACACTTTCTTGTGTGCTGTACTGCTGCAGGTCGCAAAGCAGCAGCACCCCGCACACACGCAGCCACAAACATCTGAGCCCAGCCCTGACGTTGCTGCTCCTGACAGACACGTCTTGGATAATGCTGTTGCTGCTGCCGCTGCTATCTGCTGCCTGTAGTGCCAGCAGTGTTAGGCAATGCAGTGTATGTTCTGCTGACTCAACACCCCCCC